>PVJN01004566.1:0-87391 GCA_004026805.1 Lasiurus borealis | reverse complement strand
AAAAAAAAAAAAAAAAGTAAGCTAAGAAGATACAATTCAACAAAATATCATTCATCTTTATGTCTTGTAATTACACATATTTTCCAGTTACTCCAGTTCTGAAGCACAGACATTAATCTATTACATAGCAATTGGCACTGGGAAGAATCGTAACATCATAACTGCCCTTAGGGATCTACAAATCCAGCCAGCCCTGACAGAGAGCCACCCATCTGTTGTGCTTCAGAGGAACAGGGAGCTCCAGACAATACTAATACTGAAGAGGCATCATGGCTTTATAGATTTGCTTACAGCAAAATGTTATCTCAGTAAAAAGCATCCCTAGTTAAAGTATTTTAAACACATTTCACATATGCTTCATTAGCTGGCAAATGTCATTACAAAGCATGACTGCTCCATAATTTCTTTTGTTTGTTTCTCTCTTTCTCTTATTGTTTAAAGTATTACATATATGTCCTTTATTTTCCCCATTGACCTTCCCCCCACTTCCCCTACCCCCTGTCACATGCCCTCATAATTCCTATCAAGCCAACAAGGTCTTACATAGCATGTGCTGAGCAGGCATACAACCAAGGAGCACAGAAAAGAAAGTAAGGGAGAGAAGGAGGGAGGAAAGAAAGAAGAAAAATAACAAAAGAAAAACCTTTTTTTTTAAAGCTGCAAAAAAGGGATGCCTGCGAAAACTCGACCCTTGACTACACAGATTTCCTAAATGTGTTTAAAATGTGAACTGACAGCGGGGATGCGTAACTGTTAGGAATATGGGCTCTAATCTCAGAGACACAGGATGGCGTCCTTTGTCTGCTTCTTCTCAGTTTGTAGGCAGATAAATTTCTTAACTGGAGCCTCAGTTTCATCAACTATAAAATGAAATAACAGAAACTATACCTCACAGAATTCTTATGAAAAAATTATACTGAGAAGTACTAATAGAGGAATACAGACTACATGAATGACTCGCACCAAACCAATACAGTATAAAGCTTACTGTTATCTCTACTAAGGACAGAAGGATTTTTTTTAATTTTAATAATTAAGAAATTATTTTGAAGTTATTTCCAACTGCCTCAATTTTAGAAGTCAGACAACAGATCAAAAAAAGTTAAGTGAAGCCCCAAATCACACAGAACTTAGGGTCTCAGTAGAGTATAAAATCCAAGTTTTATGTTTTTCCCACCACATGCAGTCTTCCCCAGAGATCTCTCTCTCTCTTCCTACCACTCAGCAAGGTAAGGGCCGTAGAAGGCATTAGGAAGGCTCAAGTTCAGGACCAGGATCGCTCGCAGCCTTCGCACCGACACAAGGCCATAAATTAGAGGCAGGGGAAATTAATCTGGCTTTGGTGACTAGACGCTATGACCATAAAGTATATTCACAAATATCTGTGCATTGCAAGGGCTAAGAAAGATGAATCATCTTTATATCCCACATATGAGTGAAATCATATGGTTCTTGACTTTTTCTATATGACGTATTTCACTTAGCCAAATAAGATCTATAAAATTATAAGCATCAAATGAACAAACAAGACAAACAAAAACCCATGCCACAAACAACAGCATATGGTTATCAGAGGGAATCGGAGGGGGGCGAGTGTAGAAAAGGGTAAAGGGGATCAGATCCATGGTGACAGAAGGAGACTCAACTCTGGGTGGTGAACACACAATCCAATATACAAATGATATATTATAGAACTGTTCATTTGAAACCTATATGTCAATAACCAATGGCACCCTAATCATTTTAATAAAACTTAAAAAACAAATAATATAAATAAAACCATTAAATCTTTATAAAAAGAAAAACATGAATCAGCACAACTACAAAAAACTGCCCAGCTTAAAAATTTCAATTCCATCTTTCCAAATCCTCTATCCAGGTGGCTGGATAAATCCTTAGATTGCTGGTATAAAGTATAAATTGTATACTCCTTTAAAAAGCATCCTGACATTACCAAGGGAAGGCGAACATGCATACACCCTTGTGTAAGAAATTCTACAGCTTCCCAGTAACTCCATTCCTTTCATTAAGTGCTAGGGATGGTTGACAAGTGGGTTGAAATATTGAACCCCTCAGCCCAACTACAACCTGGGCCCAATAAAGCAAACTCCTCCATTTGGTGTGCTGCACCAAACAAATACTATCATTTTTAAAATCTGCTGTGCTTTGAAACTTGCAAATAATTTCCAGAAAGTGTGTCCTTAGTAATATATATCAAAAAATGAAAACAACCCATATGACCAGTAAGAATAGGACAGAAATATAAAATTGCAGTATATTCATACAATTAGAATATGACACAACAGTAAAAATGAATAATGGTATAATTTCAAAAATATCCTACTGAGCCAAGCAAATCACAGGATACATAGTTTGTTTCATTTATATAAAGTTCAACACTAGCCCTAGCTGATTTGGCTCAGTGAATTTTTCCTCACAAACATCACTCTCTTCTCCCTGCTAAATGCCTGCTCTTATAATGTATTCACTCCTCTTCCCTACTCTGCATTTCCTCAGAGTCCTGCAGGGTTTTTTTGTTTTGTTTTGTTTTGTTATGTTTTAATATATTTTTATTGATTTTTCACAGAGAGGAAGGGAGAGTGATAGAAAGTCAGAAACATCGATGAGAGAGAGACATCGATCAGCTGCCTCATGCACACCCCACACTGGAGATGTGCCCGCAAGCAAGGTACATGCCCCTGACCAGAATCGAACCCAGGACCTTTCAGTCCGCAGGCCGACGCTCTATCCACTGAGCCAAACTGGTCTCGGCTGTCCTGCAGGTTTTAACTCAAGTTCCACTCCTAACTAAAAGGTCTCTGATCCATTAACCTTTCAATAATGACTTCGGGTCAGCATTATGGATTTCAATTACTCTGCTGCAATGGAATACAATGACTCAGTAAACTGATGTACACACAACTAATTATAATGGCTTTCAGATTATGGCTGCTTTTGTACCTCTTCTCTTTCTACCTTACCAACAAATCACTAACATTTATCGCAGCAACTCCATTCCTTTCATTTGCTATTTCTAAACGAGACACTGGGTAACAGTGATCAGGCCCCTTTCGCTGCATAAGCTTTTGGTGCCCGGGGACCCTTTTTCCAGGCTGAGTGACTAATATTATATTCAAGATCTCTGCGGTGGCTGGATAAATCAAAGTCATCACAGTTCTTTTGGGAGCACGTCATATTCACCAAACCCTAGGCATATGTGCTCAAAAAACGCCTGAATTATTCAAACTGCAAGCTCTACTGATGATCTGCTGATGCAAGTCAATAACATTGTCTTCATATTTAGAGAATAAGAATATCAACAGAGCCCTGACCAGTTTGGCTCAGTGGATAGAGCGTCGGCCTGCGGACTCAAGGGTCACAGGTTTGATTCCAGTCAAGGGCATGTACGTTGGTTGTGGGTACATACCCAGTAGGGAGAGTGCAGGAGGCAGCTGATCGATGATTCTAACTCTCTATCTCTCTCCCTTCCTCTCTGTAAAAAATCAACAAAATACATTTTAAAAAAAGAATATCAACAGAGAAACCTCTGTGCCAGGCACTTAAGATAGTATTTTTAAGATAAAGGAGCTCACCCCTGGGAACCATTCCTGAGTACTGCAGCAAAACTTACCTGCAAAAGATTTCCAGATCTGAGGCTTTGCCAGAAAACACCTTTATGTAACTGTGAGAACATATGCATCAACCAGTATACATATGAGCAACTGGTACACCTGCCTGTGCTGTACAAACAGAGCAGCTCACAGAGCCCCAGAAAATGGGACAGCTGACGAGGAGTTTGAGACTGGCAATGACGCTTCTGGAAAGATGTCAAAAATCTGACTAAGGAACAAGCACTCTTGGCAGGTTTTATACAAGCTATAAAATCATGAATTCATTCTTACTAATTGGTAACTCGTTTCTAAAGTCCAGGCCCTGAAGAATGGATCACATCAGAGTAACTACATACGATGTTTCCAAGAAGCATACCTCACTGAATTGCTGGAACAAAACAGATGGCAAGAATTTCTGAGGGTGTAAATCAACCGGAGGCCCCGTCCAGTTACTCTGAACAAAGAGCTGCAAACTGCTCACACCAATGAGGAATATCAATTGTTGTCTGCATATAAGAATAAAGAAGTAAATGTGAACCACTGTATAACCACCATACTATTTCATTTCAGTTTTAATAAGCAAAATGTAAGATATCAACCAATATTTGAGATTATCCGAGAGTATTACAAAAAAAAAAATTTCTGGCCAGGCCAGCCAGTGAGGTCATGGCTCGATTCCCAATCAGGGCACAAGCCCAGATTGTTAGCTTGTTCCCCAGTGGGGGGCATGCAGGAGGCAGCCAATCAATGATTCTCTCTCAATATTAATGTTTCTATCTCTCTCTCCCTTTCTGGTTCTCTCTAAAATCAATAAAAGTATATTTTTTAAAGAAAAAATATGATGTAAAATATTATTTAAAAATGAATAATGTAAAGATGAAATCAATTAAAATATTTTTTAAAAGAGCAGCAGTAGAGAAAACAGGTGACCAAAGAGCCTGCTTCCTTAGAAGTTAGGAAACTTGGGGAAAACAGGTGTGCAGCAAGATTTTAAAGCCTTACTAAAACTCTCAACCAAAAATCTAAATCCCTAAGGCCAACTGCATATACAGTTTAATTTCAAATTCTTTAAAATGAGGCAACTGAAATCTTTCTTTTCAGCTCTACATGACAAGCTCTGCTCTCTCAGTGATTAACGTACGTATGTATGTTTTAATGTGCACCGCAAAGCCAGTTTCTAGGATACGGGCACATACTTCAGACAGCAAAATAAGAATCAGGACAGCCATTTCAGGAATGTACTGGTAAACTACCAGTAAACCATAAAAATAAAAAGGAGTGCTATTAATCTTTAAAATGAAATAAAATGCCTAGAGTAACATTCTTTTGTGAATTCCCTTGTGGATACAAATTATGTCTTATTCGTCTTCACAACCTCAACATTTTGTACAGTAGTCTGTTGAAAAAAAAACAAAGCCATTGCCTAGAAATAATGGTAAAACAAAATTGTATGCATATTAAAAGAAATTAAAACTTGATGTGGGTGCCAAGATAATAAAGAAAGAAGTATATTAACAAATTTACAACAGTAAAAATTAGGTTTCACTACTGTGTACCTATTATACTTAATCCTATAAACTTATATCAACTTTAGTGGAAGAAGGTAAAATAAGGGTTCCATAATAAATGCATTAAGTTTTCTGATCTCTAGAAAGTTAACAGTCTAAAACAGTGGTCGGCAAACTCATTAGTCAACAGAGTCAAATATCAGCAGTACAACGATTGAAATTTCTTTTGAGAGCCAAATTTTTTAAACTTAAACTTCTTCTAACGCCACTTCTTCAAAATAGACTCGCCCAGGCCGTGATATTTTGTGGAAGAGCCACACTCAAGGAGCCAAAGAGCCGCATGTGGCTCGAGAGCCGCAGTTTGCCGACCACTGGTCTAAAACATAATAAAAATAGTTATTAAGTATCACTCAGCAATCTAGAAATAACAAGATGAACAGGATATGCTTTCAAGTTAAAAGGAAATATGGTCTGAAGTCTTCCTTATAGGTCAAAACTATCAGACCTAAGCATTTGAAGATCAGTGTGTTAGCAGTTACCATCCAATTACATGCCAATTGCATACACAAAACCCTTATATCCTACACCACTTTACTTTCTCATTCTAATGGTCCCCTGGACAGAAGAAGCTCTTACATTGATTATTTGGTACATTATGAGTCCTAAATAAATGTAAAGCTGAATTTTTCAATTGCTAAAATCAGTGCCTTCCACTGCCAAAGCTCTATTAAATGTATTAAGATGCACATTCTCTATGAAAACTTCAAATAAAATTCTACCTTTGGGTTTTGTCCAAATCTGGTGAGAAATCCAGGAATGTTAATATCTGCTTCTCTAGGTAGCTGTCAATCTTTTCTTCATTTATCGTTGTTGAATTAAAAATATTTTGAGTTAATGAATTTAAGAATATGGCCTCATAATTCCCTTCTAGCAGCAATTGTAGGAACGATCCACTCTCTGTAATATAAAAAATTAGATCAATAAAATACAAAAGAACAATTTTTTCATACTGTAAAGGATACTAAATAAATCTACCACTTTAGTATGAAAAAGAGTACATATTTAGAATGCTTGCTATAATCAAAAAGCACTGAACCAATTCCCATCACTCTATAAACATTACTTCTCCTAGAATTAGCAGCTCATCTACAGTATATGATGAATACAGCAAAGTAGAAGGTAGACCCAGGAATAATATTCCTCATTAATAAGTATTCTCACCCTTCTGCTGGGAATTAAAAAAAAAAAATCCTACTAACAATGTAAAAGTTTCCATAGTCAGAGTTCTAAGACATTTCCCAGCCTAGCTGCCCCTACACCCCTCTCCCCTACACTCTCTGCAAAAAGCTGGTTCACTCCTTGCTCCTCTCAAATCTCATGCACATTCCCGCCTCCAGACCCGTACACTTGTGATTTCTCCTGCTGAGCTCTTCTCCACCTGCCAGTCTCATCCTTTAATCAAAAATCCGCTCAAGTCTTACTTCTTTCCATGAAATTGTTCCAGACAAGACTTCAGAAACTACCTATCCTGATGCACCTATTTTGTGTGTACACACACGCACACCACTTATATACGTACTGTCATAAATGTTATTTCTCTTCTGGGTCCAGCCTAAATACCAGAATCAGATGTGCCTATATCCCACTGGTATGTGCGTCCTTTAATTCTTTAACTCTCGGTCAAATGTGCATTGCTCAGAAGAATCACAGCTTCTCTGCTTACGAGCTGTGCAACCTTGAATACATTACTTAACCCATCAGTACTTAAATGCCTTCATCAGCATCTTCCTTTCGTATCTATTATAAAGATCAAACAACTAAAAAAAGGAAAACAAACTAAAAATAAAAAAAAGAGCAAACGACTACATAAATGCCAGAAAAGCAGCTGAGGTTGCCACTGTTACCATTTCTGACCCTGGGCGAGGAGAAGTTTGCGGGGGAAGACCACTCGGAGGATGAGGACACGCCCACCATGTCAAGTAGGCCACCACCCAGAGCCTTCAGCGGTCACCAAGATTTTGGCAGGAAAATAAAATAAATAAAACAAGGAGGGAAAAGAACTAGCCGCTGCCACCCCTTCTCCGCGTCCGTGGCAAGGCCGCCGCGCTCACCTGAGCCGGCGACTCCCTCCTGCTTCCATCGCTGCCGCTCAGCCTCGGTGGGGAAGCCCCTCAAAACGGCCAGCTCCGGGGTCCACCCCTCCCCGGACATCGCCCCGGCCCGGACCGGTTACCAAAACGGCCTCACGGAAGTCACCATAGAAAGTGAAAAAAGGAAGGTCCACAAGGCGCCGAGGTCTAGTGGCGACAACCCTTGTGGTACACCAGGTGCTACTAACGGCCCAGGGAGGCGGCCATGACAGCAGCGCGGGGCATCCTGGGAAAACGGACCCCGCGCCAGCTTCCGCCTAGAAAGCGAACCCAAAGTTCCTGATACTGAGCATGCGCCGTAGTTGCCCCGCCCCGAGCCGGGGAAGGGACAGGATTGGAGGGCGCGGCCGACCTCAGCCCCGCCCCGAGGGAGGCGTGGCGTCCGCAGGTGCCTCTCACTGGAGACTCTGGAGTTCTGGTCCAACTGCCAGCCATCGGCGGGTCTGCCGCTGTAATCCCCAAACCTTCTCGGGTCTGCGCGCTCCTCGCTGCCTGATGGAAGACGTAGTTCTTTCTGCAAAATGCAAGTGGTATCCAACAGTTGGGCACCATCAGTGGGAGTGAGAAACCCCGCGGAGTCCCTAAACTCCAGGTTAAGCACCCGGGCCGCAGAGAAAAAGTGTTCTTTTAATGAATTAAAGTGTAAGTGTTTGATGTTGACATTGCCACTACATACATTATACCCGAATGGGGACACCTGGCCAGCCGCTGATGCGGGGAAGTTTTTGGAGGATAAACTGAAGCTGCAGAAACCTGCCACCTGGCGCGCCTGCGGCTGAGCCCGGGGCGCCTTTCCTCTTCATAGCAGATTTGCTCCCGGTAAAAACGAGGCTTGGAGAGGGTCGGCTATGGCAGGAGGGACTGTGCCCTCCTCCCACCCCCCTCTAGGGACTTGGAGCCTGCACTGAGGATGCCACCCACCGGGAGAAACTCGCAGGGTAAGCCTCACCACACAGGACTCATGGATGAATTTAAGGCAATACATCTCCGGAACGATCCCACTCCAAGGAGGAAGAAAAAACTATTTTTTTTTTTAATTATCCTCTCCACCCTCTGCCCCACTTCCACTATCGTGGCTCAGTGATTGAGCCTTGACCTAGAGGTTGCAGGCTCCGTCCCTAGTGCTGGAAGTGCAGGAAGCAGCTAATCAAGTATTCTCATCACTGATGTTTCCCTCTCTCCCTCTCCTTTCCTTTCTGAAATCAATAAAAATATATATATTTTTAAAGTCCAATAGTATCTAACATGGTGCTATCAACTCGAGCTCTCCTTTTGCTCTCTGGTGTCTGGAACAACTTGTTTCTCCCTAATTTCTTTATTCTCACTCCTCAAGACTCTGGATATGTTTCTTCAGGAGGTGTTCCCTGACCGTATCACCTTAGTGCCCATCACTTACCGGAGGTAGTTGTCCCTCCTCGGTGCTCCCAACAGCACCCTGCAACTAACACCATCAGAGAACTTACAGTACTGCACTGACATTGTATTTCATGTGTCATTCAACTCTCACCTGCAGGAACCTGTACAACTATGTACATGAATTGGACCTTATAGTACCGGTATTGTTACTTTCCTCTTTGTGAAATAGTATTCTGAGGACTAATGGTGTAGAGTGGAGAAAATGACCAAAGCTTACTAAGATCCAAAATTGGAGGAAAACACACTGAACAGCAGCTTTTATTCTCCACCCTGATGGTACCCTGACAGGCCAAACAATAACAAAGGCTAAAGGATTGATTACTGTTCTTTTGCCTTTTATTGCTGATTATTTCATACTTAGATTTTAGCTATCATGTCTGTGGTAAATCATTTCTTATAAATGAACTCTTTTTTTGTCATTCTTGGAGTAGCTCACCACCTACAAGACCTAACACTGTGTTTCAGGACCTTCAATTTCCTGGTCACATACTGTTTGTCCTTCCTTTATCCATGCTTAAGGAACTCTGTACTGGGTAGTTGCCCTTTTATCAGAGAGCAACTCACTGTTCAGGGTATGTCTTCTTCTGGTCAGCTCCAGACTCAGGGTTCCTATATGCCATTTTATCCTAATAAAAGAGAAATATGCAAATTGACTGTACCTCTGCTACGCCCACCAGCCAATCAGGAGAAAGTATGCAAATTAACCCAACAAATGTGGCTGAGGCCACGGAACTGGAGTCAGCCGGAGGCTTGAGTTGCCCCTGGCAATGGAGAAAGCCAAGCTTCCCACCTGTCCTGACCGGCCCTGGCCTCCACTCAAGGCTACAAAGTTTCAATTATAGGAAATAAATCCCAGATACCAGGGCCTCTGCTTGGGTCACCGGGGGCGTGGCTAGCCTGCAAACCACCACAGGCCCCTCGCCCAGGCCACCCCACATCCCAAGGGAACCCCCTCCCTGATATGGAACACTCTTCAGGGCAAACCAGATGGCTCCCACCGGTGCACCAGGCCTCTATCCTATCTAATAAAATAGTAATGTGCAAATTGACCATCACTCTAACACACAAGATGGCTGCCCCCATGTTATCCCCATGTGGACACAAGATGGCCAGCAGGGGAAGGTAGTTGGGAGGGACCAGGTCTGCAAGGGAGGGCAGTTGAGGGCAATCAAGCCTACAAGGGAGGGCAGTTAGGGGTGACCAGGCCAGCAGGAGAGGGCAGTTAGGGGCAGTAAGGCTGGTAGGGGAGCAGTTAGTGGGTGATCAGGCTGGCAGGAAGAAGTAGTTAGGGGCAATCAGGAAGGCAGGCAGGCAAGCAAGCAGTTGGGAGCCAGCAGTCCCATATTGGAGAAGGTGCAGGCTGGGCTGAGGGATACCCCCTCATGCATGAATTTCGTGCACCGGGCCTCTAGTTTTATATCAATACTGTCAAAAAACATGTTAGCTTTTCCTTTGATAATTGGTCTTATAAAAATATCCTTTCCTTTCCAATGCTTAGGTCTTGAAAGTGTCCATTCTTTGTGTCCAAGTATTTCACACACAGCAAACTGTTTTAGAAATAAGACATACTAACACACCTAAGTCTTTATTTATTTGACTCTAGGAAGAGTTTGCATGAAAATGAGCCTATATGGCAGGTACAGAATGTACTGTAACAGCACCAGAGAGGTACCAACTCTCTGCTCTACAGAGCCTGTGTTTAATGCATACAGGTAACTTTAGTAATAAAATCAGAGTCCAGGAAGAAAAGGAGCCCTTTAGGAAAAAAATCAGTTTAAGGGTGACTTTCCAAATTAACCATTCCTTTCATATACTTAAATTCAAATAACAAATACATTCACAAGCCCAAATATTGGCATAGAATAAAATCATGTTCATTTATTTTTCTGCAATTAGAAGGCATAAAATTAAATATGTTGAATGTAATAAATTCATCCATACAAGTGCAAGTGTCCAACTATAACACATTTTAATGGCAGATTTATAATTTAAAAAATGTACCAGTAAATCAAAAAAGGAGTATGTCAATTAACTTTTATTGAAGTGTATGTAGGTCTTGAGAAATCAAATATGAGCATGAAGATATGGCCAAACATAAAATCTATCAAATTCAGTGAAAAGTTGCTGACTTCAAATAGTTGTAAGAATGACCAATATATATTCTTTGTTAACAATCTCTCACTCTACAGTAAAAAAAAAATAAAATAAACATTCAGTAAACATTCTTTCCTAAGGTAGTTTCCCTTATATATCAGTGATTTATCCATTTCTTTGTATACACAAATTTGTTCAACATACCAATCAGTGGTTCTCACAATTGAAAAATAAAAGCACAAAAAAGTTTACACTCTTGTACAGGTAAATAAAAGATCACCTTGAATTAAACTGGATCTCCTTAAGGGCATAGTATAGTTTCAGTTTCATTACCTATTACATAATTAGTTTCTTACATACAAATATTGACATATTTGGCTTGTGCTTCAAAGCCTTTGTGTCTATGAAGTCCATGTCAATGCAGCTCATAATTTGAAGTCACTGGGGAGCTCTTTACTGCTGCTGGGTTTGACCTGATCGTGCATGCGCGTCCCCTCAGCACCTGCCGTGGCACTGCACATTTCCGAGGCGTCTTCAACATCAGGGTCCAGGCCGTCAGGACAGGGAAGTTTTAGCAGCTCTTCCCGGAGCTGAGCAGTGTGACGCTACACAGGGAAATGAGTGACGTCAGAATTGCAACCCCAGGAATTCTAACACAGTATCATTTGAGGGAAGAGTTAGGTTTAAAACAAAATCCAAAGCACAGGTCAACAAATTCTTATTGAGCACTTTTCTTATGCTACTATCAGAGACAGGACAAAATTGGCAAAACATTTTCAGAGTGTTTGATGTTGAAAAGTCCTGAGTAGCATGGTAGAATGAAAGCTATATGGCAAAAGGTTAGTGAGAGGGTAGGGTTTTACAATGGAGGCAGAAGTATTCATTGCTCTAGTTTGATAAAAAGAGAAACAGTTCTATAATGATGGGGCAAAATAAAACTAGCTTGAGGGATGCAAATGTTAAAGAGGAAAATAATTTTCTTTCTAAAAATTTTTAAAATAGAAATCTTAAAGTTAGAACGGAAGGATCCAGTAGAGACTGAGAAAACTGAACATAGGAATAGGGAAGATAATAGGTGGAGGATGAAGGAAATGGAGAATAAGAACAAATATTATGAGGCAGGAGAAAAATAATCTCTAAAACCATCATGTTTTACATGTCCACTTCATGAATGTCCAGGTTGAAAACTATTGCTCACCTCCTCCAAAACAGGTCTATGTAACAGAGTTTCTACAGCTACCATCTCCCTCATTACTCCAAGTAATAAAATTCTGGAAGTTAAATGGCCTAAGGAAAAACTAAAGGAATAAAAAATGCATTTACGAAGTACATTTTGTGTCATCATCTTCAAATACTTGGATAAAACACAGCTCCTATACCCATTTTTTTAATTTTAGGAACTGTTGATTCATTGTGGAAACTAACATATCTTTTTAATAGACTTCTGATTAGCAAGTTAGGCCTCTGAACTTAAATTTTACATTTCTTTGATTCCTCCCATCCTCTACCATCAGGTAGCCATGGTTCTGTCAATGAATATACAACTCTTCTTTAAGAGCCATCAACAGGGCTCGTGCTCACAGGCTTACTCACCTTGAGAGCTGCTGCGTGGTGAGACATGGTTCTGCCCACCCGCTTATCACTGCTGTACTGCTGGATGTCGGCAATCCACTCCTCACACTGGGCCATGATCTCCACTCTTTTCAAGTAAAAATGTTTGTGTATTACCTTAAAAATAAAACAAGCAAGGGAACAAAATGTGTTCCGGTCAGAAATGAAAAGAAAACGTATGTAGCATTACAAAGGAATGAAATTTAAAAGACAATGCAACTTTTCCTCTCCATAAAACTCAATTTACTGAACTCTACATTATTAACAGGGAAGATGTCACATTATATATGTAAATCTCCCAGTTCTATAGCAGAAAATAATGCCAAATATTTAAATTCTATCTAGAAAGAATAAGGTATATATAATACAATGCAATATATTCAGATGAATGTAAATAAACAAATGACAGGAGAAAAGAATTAGAAAAATACTGACAACAGAAACTATCAAAATGTAGTTAAATGTCTTTTAGGAAGTTAGGTGGTTTTAAAATTCATTAATACTGATATTTTATTAAAAACTATAATAAAGTTTAGTATACTGTAAATGCTCCAAATATAAAGGCAAGTACAATCCTAATAAAGTATTCCATTAATTTTATTGAACATACCTCTTTAAAGCACGGTGAGGGGTTTCTGATTTGTTCTAGCATTGCCCACTTAACTGTCGCTTGTCGAATGTTTCCATCATACTCTCGAGAACTCTGCGTGCCACTGGGAGTCCCTCTAGACCGTTCATATCCTGGTTCATTAAAATAAGGCTCAGCTACTAATATAAGAGACTGAACAGACACCAACACCTGAGCAACAAAGAAATTAAACATACTTAATGGGAAATTTAACTTACAATAAACTGGTATCTGCTTTATCAACCAGAATTTTCTTTTACGTAGTATCAGCATAAAATTTATCTTAATAATTATAGGCCTGAACTACTTTATTATTAAAGCAAAACTAAAATGGGTACAGTAAAGCCTTGAGCATAAAGTGTGCAGGAAGCAACCAATTGATGTGTCTCTATCACATTGATATTGCTCTCTCTGTCTCTCCCCTCAATTCCACTCACTTTAAAAATCAATAGGAAAAAATATCCTTGGGGTAGATTAACAAAAACAGAGCTACTTAGATTCAAATAAAGAAATAGTATTTATCATAGCTACATGTAGACAAAGAGTTTTCTTAGAATATGAATTCAAAATGATTTGGTAATTAACAGAAAAATGTGTTCTACATACTGGACTGGCATAGGAAATTCATACACTTGGGGGAAGGGGGAGGTCTTCAGCACAGCCTGCGCCCTCTAAGTCTGGGACCCCTCGAGGGATGTCCCACTGACAGTTTAGGCCCGCTCCCCATGGACATCCTTAGTGCTGCCATGGAAGAGGGACAGGCTCCCACCACCACTGCTGCCCTGCCCAGCCACAAGTGTCTGGCTGAATGGAGCTCCCCCTATGGGAGCACACTGACCACCAGGGGGCAGCTCTTGCATTGAGCATCTGCCCCCTGGTGGTCAGTGCCCGTCATAGCATCTGGTCGTTCTGCTGTTCAGTCAATTTGCATATTAACCTTTTATTAAATAGGATGGTCTTTCTTAAACATTAAACTGTATATGTGAGTTTAAACTATGATGTAGCAACAATTTGTTTCTTTAATAAACAATTAACAAAGTTAATTCATGTTATTAATAGGCTTATTTTTTCATTTCTTTGCTAGGATCCAGAACTATGAGGATATCAGCAAAAAACATTGGGTGGGATGTTAAATAACACTTTATTTCCCGTGCTCAAATGGTATGTGGAAACTATCTTATAAAATTTGAGACAGTACTTCTGAGCCTCAAATGAATCCCATTACTAACCAGGTTACAGAAGAACTATATTTTGATATTGATCATGTAACTATATCCTAGAAATATGTAATACCAGGAATTTATTAAAGTCTACTTACATGAATTTAAGCCCTATAGTAACTGAGAGATGGGATAATCTGTCTTACCTATTGTATCATAGTGTACATTAAAGGTTAACTTAGGAAATTTTTAAAAAGCAATTTTGACAAAATGTAATTTCTCTCTTATGTCTGATTTTGATTCTAAACTCCAAATGAGATGCACCAACTGCTCACCATTAGCTATTTAATATTGATTTACTACAATCTATTTTTTTGTTTGATTTATTGTTTATTCTCAGTCACTAAAATAATTTTTTCAAATATAAGTAGCTCTACATTTTTTAAGTGAAATTGTCAGAGAAATTTGTTTACTTGCAAAAAGCTTGAGGTCTGAGGATTCCACTTCTCTTCTGGTCTTCCATGCCATGTATTTAATATGCTTAAACAAACCTGAGGAATAAAGAGAAAAGGCACAGACAGAAATGAAAGGAGTGCTTTTTAAAAGCAAACTGTCACAACTAAAAGTAAAAGTGAAATGCTTATATGTCAGTTTTATGTCCCCAATCTAAACCTTAAGGGTTAGTCCAGTGGTGGGCAAACTCATTAGTCAACAGAGCCAAATATCAACAGTACAACGACTGAAATTTCCTTTGAGAGCCAATTTTTTTTAAATTTAAACTTCTTCTAATGCTACTTCTTCAAAATAGACTTGCCGAGGCTATAGTATTTTGTGGAAGAGCCACACTCAAGGAGCCAAAGAGTTGCATGTGGCTTGCGAACTGCAGTTTGCCAACCACGAAGTTAGTCTGTTAAAAACAAATTAACATCTTCAGATTTGATAGCAATAACGAAAAATGCATGAATACATACTATACATTAAACGCAATTAATATTTCTAAATAAAAAAATAACTTTTCCAAATAAAAATCAGTGAGGAAAAGTGGTACTACTGCTCATTTTAAAAAGTCTTTTTCAAATTTTATAAATTTTGAAATTTGGGCATAACTTCAGGGATCCTGACTTCATATCTGCCTCTGCATTCAATCTATTGCAATATATTGCTTGGGTTGAAGTATATGGGTAAAATATGGCCTCACATGACCATCAATTTGGAAAGGGGAGGACCTCACAGATACCGTGGAAAGGTCTTGAGGATCAAACTTCAAGAGATATTATATACTTGTTCACTCAGATAGCAAGAATGAACTCAAATTATTTGCCAATCAGAGTTCAACATAAAGCAATACTGCAAAATACATGGATTTTGCAGTATTGCTTTCACAGATATTAAGAGAATAGCAGGGGGATGAACTAATTTCGGGGAAAATAAAACCAGGGACATTTTATCTATTCTTATAAACTAACTGGAACATAAGCAGTTCTTTGAAAAGCAGAGTAATCCATTTCCCTGCTGTTCTCTTAATGAATTCATTTAACAGGTAATTTCATGAATAATTTTAAAAGACTTTGTGTTATTATTTAAAGTACTAGAAGCCTGATGCACAAAAATTCGTGCAAGAGTAGGCCTTTCTTCCCTCTGGCACCCGTGATTCGGGCTGTTTCCCTCCTCCAGCCGCAGGCACCTGGGACCTGGGCTGCCTTCCCTCAGGCCACCCACAGGCACCTGGGACCTGGGCTGCCTTCCCTCGGGCCCCATCTTTGTTAGGAGGGATGTCCAGAATCTGGAAGATGTTCAGTCTAATTAGCATATTACCCTTTTATTATTATAGAGTGTCAGATATATCATCCCATTTGATATCAAAAGCATCCCTGTGGCTACCAATGGCAGGTATTCTTATCCCTATAGATCTTGAATCCAAGTAAATGTTTAGTGACCTAGAATAAGTGTTACCAGTGTGTAATAAAACAAAAACTATGTAATTCAGGATACTGAATCCTCAAGCCCTTACCCCACCCTCTTCTCTATACCAATAAGTCTTGAGAAAGTAATTTCTTAAATAAATTTCAACATTTTACACTAAAACTATTTTCAGGTTCCAATCTTTTATTATACTCGTTTGTCAACTTTTTGGATGGTGGTGGTGATAGGAATGCATCTTACCATTTATAAGAAAATATAAAACATTTTAATATAAATTAAAGTTCACAGTTATTTCTACCACAAGGGGGGAAATGGAGAGTTATGATAGCAAGAGAAAGTTTATATGCAAAAAAAGGAACATAGATGTTTGCTATTCATCTAGTTTCAGGCACCTGGGGAAAGATATCCTGAATTGGAGATAGGACAAGTAAAGAAAAGTGAGAGGCAAAGACAGACATCTGGCTACTGTGTCCAGATGGGAGGAAGCTCTCAATTGGCCAAGGAACACGATGTTAAGTAAGTTAGTACACTTCAGTTACTTAAGACGGTACTTGCTTCTTAATACTGTGTGTTTCTGCCCCTTTTGGTTCCTTCTCTCTCATTCCTTAAGCTAATCTTTGCACACAGGGAGAGAAGCCTGAAGAAAGCTATGTACTAGGAAAATATAACCAAAACGAAATTTTTGTTCAAATTACAAAGAAACTTTGGTCACAACACTTTGGCACTAGAAACAAAAGACTGTAATTATATTACCTTGCCATCATTATAAAGGTTTGGATTGAATCGCACACTATGGCCACCAGTTGTTTCTAGATTCACAAGAGGGGGTGAACTGGGATAATCTTGAGGAAAATATACATCAAACTCAAAGCAGCCATTTGCATAGGGAGTGTCCGCTGGACCAGTTATTAGAACCTAGTATGCATATACAAACACACAAAAGTCTATGTTACTGTTCAACACTTATATGTAGGAAAACCCGATCCAACATAAAAGAACAACCTTCTGACATTGTACATATACATCTCTACTAGAATGTGTAAAAATGAACACAGGATGAGGACATGGTTTTAAATTAAGAACAAATGATTTGGTTTAGATAAAAATAGACTGTTAAAAGATAGGCAGCAGGAAAGCTTACCTTAACATCAAATACCTTTTAAGTTACTTTTTTTTTTTCCCTGAGAGCTTTCCTTCATCTATAGCATTTTCAACAAGTTGAGATTCTAGGTATATTCATTATCATATTTCAAAGTTATGATGTTAATTTTTTGCTTTAATCTTCAGATAAGTTAATTTTTTAAAAATAACTTACTTTTAATATTTTCCTCTGGGAGGAGACAAGTAGATAACAGAAACAAAGGTTCTCATGTGACAACATAAGACAAAAAGGTTTTGAGAGAACAGTAGGTATTTCCCTTAGGATTTCCGGTAGTCCAAAAAATAGCAAAGAACCCAACAGTGTGTCAGAATTATTTAACACATTTTGTTTGGGCCACTCAACAGTTCTTTATGGTGCAATGCCTCAGCGGCAAAGCCTCTGTTTCTGAACAGCTGCCTGTGGAGGCAAGAGGCACTAGTCTCCATCTGTGATAACGCTGATCTTTGCCTTAGGACTCCATTGTGGGATCCTTTATATTAGGTAAGCTTATTGCTTAACAAAGTCACAAGTTGAATTTATGAGATCTATTCAGTGATAACATAATTCCCTGGGTAATCATCCTATAATCGGTTCTATTGTTTTTAACAAGAAACAAGTATGAGTATGGTCATATAGGCAAGGTCTATGAAATTTCTATTAAAAAAATATCCAATGGAACAAAACAAAAGAGCAAGCAAACAAAAGAACTTCTGCAAATCAATCGGTCAATAGTTTCAGCAGAGTATCTAAGGAAGACAGAATATTTAACCTATGAGTTAAATCATAAATGTAAAGGAAGCACCTCCCCAGATCCTAACTCTTTTAAATCACCAGAGCTAAAGCATAGGTGCAAGTTAATTACTATTGTACTACCATTACTAAATTCATAGATCTTAACGATCTGTAAATACATACATTTTCTAAAAAGAAAAGAAAAAAATGATTTTGAAATCTGATAGTAGTATGAACTTGAGAAAAGTATATTGGATGACAAGGCAGAAATCTATAACTTTTTTTCCTGCTGATCAGCATTAAAAACTTTGATACTATGCTCAACAAAGTTATTTTAATATTTTCTTCTAAATCTTTATTTTGAACAGCAGCCTCATCCACATATTCTGAACTAACATTACAAAAGAACTCCTTTCACTGGCTCCAAAATGGTCAACAGAACTCTAAATTCACGGTATTTCTAGAGCTTTGTACGAATATTTTAACGGTCGGGGAATATTAAAAAAGTTGCTTTGTATACCTTCATGATGTCAAGTCGCTCCTCATCACAGCGCACAAACACACTAGATGATGACGAAAGAGGCAGTGAGGTTGAAAGTGTCACAGCTTCCTGAGCAAGGCGACGGGCTCTGGCAGCGCTGTTTGCATCATTTGCATTTTTCACCTGAGACATGTAGTGGTAATTTACTTTAAAACCCAACTTCCCATCTTCATCTTCAGAAACCATCTCAAAGGTATCTAAAAAGACAGAAAATAGTAACACTGAAATAAAAAAAGGACCAACATGGAGGATAATTGTTTTAATGACAAAAATCACAAATAAATCACTAGCCCTTCTTCCCACCCAAAATGGAGAGGACTGCAATATGGAAGAATAGTAAACTATAAACGTTAATGTAACACCTAAAAAGAAATGATTTTTAACCTACAGTGTGAACACACTGGTAGGTTATATCAAGCAGCTCAATGACAATATTAAGTAATTTATTCTTAAATGAGTGGCACAAAATATTTTTTACAAAATAATTCAGAATAAGAAATGTCAAAAAATATTCTCATTATAATTCTTTAAAAAAATTAAAAATAAAGTCTTTATCTATTTCCACTGATCTCAAAAATCAAATATTCCAGGCTGAAGTTTAC
The DNA here is from genome assembly GCA_004026805.1 of Lasiurus borealis. Classification (NCBI taxonomy): domain Eukaryota; kingdom Metazoa; phylum Chordata; class Mammalia; order Chiroptera; family Vespertilionidae; genus Lasiurus; species Lasiurus borealis. The sequence continues at coordinate 68,274 of PVJN01004566.1, read as the reverse complement.
TCTTATATTACTTCTGAAATTTAAGTTAATACAATAAAAAAAGATCATTAATATTATTAAGATTGTTTTCTAAGTACTTTGACAAAGCAATGATAAATTTTGGTCTTGTTTATATAATTCTAAATGTATTTTAAAAATTATAATTAGTTTTATATCAATCTCACCCAAGAACTCAGTACAAGGTTCTAGGTAAGGTGTTTGGGCTAAATGATAAATTGGAAAATATATCTGCCTTCAAAGAGCTTATGGTCGTGCCTTCATCCAGGCTAAGATAAACAGAAATAGAGGTAAAGAAAGAATACAATTTTCCGCCTATTTGTTAGACATCTATTTTTGTTTTCTCTGAGTTTCTACTGAACCATGATTTCCAAATATAACTATAGCTCTAAATTCCAAGAAATAAAGATACAATTGTGTGTGTGTGTGTGTGTGTGTGTGTGTGTGTGTAGAGAGAGAAGAAGAAGAAATATGAATAATTCATGGTATAAGCAGGTTTTAAAATCTTTAATTTACCAGAACACATTTCAATAGCACCATTAAAAAATCTGAAATGAAATCTAAAGAAATGAAGTATAAAATTTCAACTTACCAAACTGTAATCTCTTCATAACAGCCACATATTTTTCTTCAAGTGATTTCAATACTGATAAAGGTTTGGGTTTCATTGCCACCTTCTTTGAATATTCACCTAGTTTCTTTTCTATTAATTTTAGAAGATAAAAACAAAAAATTATTAACTTCCAGAGTTCAAATTTTGAATTCTAAAAAGTTACCAAACTCTTGACAATCGTCTTCCTACTGAATGATTTTAAGAATTAAAAAAACAAAAAATTATTTCTATTTCATAACATAACTAATAGGGTTTAAAACCTCACCAATTTTAAAGCATAAATTCGTGAAATGGTAATTAGATTTCATCCATTTAGTCAAATTGGCAGAAGGGAAAGATAATTCAGAGTTATTTACATCTTCTGTTGCTATTACATGAAAATGCCAATGCTAACCAAATTCTGACAGTATTAATATACTATTTTCTATCTCATACAATGGTGTTTTTTCATTTCATGACTTTTAATGAGAAAAAAAATGTATGATGCATACGCAGGCTATAAAATTTAGTGTTAGCAATCATACATAGTAGATAAATATTTAGAGATTACTCATAGTTAACTTAAAAACATATCATAGAAAAATCATTTTAGGTAAATGAACACCATTAGCATAGAGGAAAAAGAGAATCAGTTTTTAGTAAGTAATGGAGCAGCATGAAAGCAGCAGAGTATACCCTGGTTTGCTTGCCGTAAACTGGTCGTGGCTGCATAAACGATCTCTGCAGTCCTTTGGATATCTGGTACCAAAAGAGTAAGTCCTTCTGGTTCTTGATCAGATGCATCTGGTTTTACTCCTGTTTTAGCATTTTCCCTTTTAGATCTAAAAAAAAAAAAATTAATTTGGGAAAAATGAAGAAACATTAAGATGTTAGGATTGAAAAATAAATATCTCCATAAGTCAACAAAAGTAGATAAAAATCAAAATGACAGTGTACATTTCATCTGATATACACATGATAGATATCAGAGGTAGTTTAAATTAGATTTATAATTGCTTCTGACCCAATAATGCTTAGCTAGCATAAGTAAAGTGGCTAGATTTTCCCTCCAAATATAAAAACAAACAAGAGATAAACATTGTAGAAATGTCATACTGTAAAAAGACTCAGATACCTGATGTGTCTTTGAATCCACAACTTTAAAATCATACTTTTAGTAATTGTAAATATCTAGAAATAGAAAAATCACCTCTATATGTAAAAGTCATAGGTATCTATCCTGTCTTCTAAGATTTAGGAACCAAAGAACCACATATACTTTTAAATTTCACTTTTCTATATTTCACTCAGAATATATTCATATCCAAGGTAGGGGGGGTATTCCATGGTAAAGTACAGGTTCACTAATAATGTATCTTAACACAGTGTGCTTCCATATACTGAAACTTAATATAAACACCAAGTTCTAGGGCATAATCATCTAAAAGATAATCCTCTTATTCCCTATTCAGGGTCTAAAGTGTAACCAAGCTATCAAATTGTGTATAATAATAAGATGTGTTACAACAAGGTTTCAGTGTATGTATAAAGCATCAAAATGTTTCTAAAAATTTTCTAGATGTATGCAGTAGTATATACTACAAGATTCACTGGAACTAACAACTAAATATCAATTGCCTTTTTCCTCTTTCAATTATCAGCAGGTTATTCACACAATAAACATCATTACACTACTGCTTAGGTACTAAAAATCTACATATTTGCTAATTCATTATTAAATAATTTTAAACAAGTGAAAATCACAATAAGCAAAAAGAAAATCACATGTTTAAAGTATTTCTGCTAAGATCTGATCTAAACTATACATCACTTATTTTGCTAGTTGCATACCTACCAACAAAAGGACTTAACTACGACATTAGTATTTCACAGAGTGGGCATAGAGCCTTAGAAAACCATGAAGGACTAACAGAAAGTAGAAGAACCCTTAACAACATAATTATTGTTATCTATGTACGAATGAACTGTTCTTTATCACAAAGACAAAAAACCTGCTCAGAAAAGAAGAGGTAAGTTAAGAAGAGCCACTCAGTGTGTAGTAAGCGTAGGGTACATTATGCATGTATTGTGAATGAGCTCCCAAGATGTTTTTAACTATAAAGGACATACTACCTCCCCTGACAAGGTGATTTAAGTGAAGAGAGACACTATGTCACTAGGTTATTACCTTTTCTTCTAGGCTCTCTTAACTTCCCTGACTCCTTATAAGAAGTCAGAGAGAACACATGGCCAATTTTCCTTTGTCACTCAGGAACCACTTGATAGATCTCATACTGTATACCATTTTAGTCATCAACTTCTGTATGTGTAGGTGTATATAAACATATATGTTTGCATATGTATGTAAGGAAATATAGTGAACGTTTTAAAACTAAAATGTCATTTTTACTGGTAGAATCAAAGATAATGCATTTTTATACCTATAAAGTTAAGACTATAGTATAATAAATGAGTCTGACCATTTTCTTACTAAAGATATGATTTTGGTAGAAAAGCTCAAACAGTCTCAACTTCTGTATTTACCAATAGCTATTCATAATCAGTATCAAGCACAGAGAGTCAAGAAAAGTGTGTAAGCTGTTTAACAGCACCTCCTTTGAATTTATAAGGACTCTCTCTCCCCAATTATAAAGAATTCTCTATCTTATAGCAGGGCTTAAATATTCTTAACAGGGCCACTGAAGCATAACAGGAAAAGAACAGTAAACAGTTTGAGGACACAAGAGTTATGGTAATAGCTTTAAAAGATGGTTTTCTAAATATCTATCATCTATCAGTTGACTCAAATAAAGATTCACTTAAAGAAGCATATCTTGCCAAGTAGAGAAGGAAGACGGGGGAGTAAAGCTCATTTTTCCAGAATTAAGCTATTTTCACCTTGAAGAAACAAGAACCTCTGGTCTAGAGAGTAAACTGTATCAATGCAATTTAGGGCAAGTTACCTGGAAAACTACTAATTCTAAATTCCAAGCCCTATTCATGAATACCAATTTTCTAACTCCAGTTTGAGAAAGATGACTGATAGGAGAAATCCCTATTATTAAAATGGTGCAACTAATTAGAACGGAAAATTCTATTATAACTTTTTTACAACAAAACAAAAAAATGAAAAAGTGCTAACATCCACAGAAGTTTAAAAATATTTTTTACACTAAATGTGTACAAGAAATGATCATATACATCTCATATTGAAGACAATGGTTCACTCATAAAGCTGATAAATCTTAGACCTTTACAACCAGGTTCTAATGAGAAATTTTTTTGTCAACAGTCTTTTGCCAAAAACATATGGGGGAAAAAGAGACACTCAAAAAAAAAAAGTGTAATTCAAATATAGGAAGAACACAAACTACCTACACCTAATACTACAACTAGTCATTGTCTGACATTGCACTACAGCCAGTAGTCTCTTTTCTATGAAAGTTGCAGGTTACTGTCAACCCATATGTAGGCCCAGTTCATGAAAAAAGGCCATACCTTAGCTCACATCCTGAAGTCTGTGTGAAAAGCTATTTGAGTTCAAGGCACCTAGCTGGAAGTAGGTCTTTGAGACTGACAATGGATCCAACATGGTAAAAGCAATCAGCGACGGCCGCTACCATGGTATCCGCTGCTCTGTGCATACGTTGAATCTGGTGTGATCACTGCCCTGAAGAAATACGAGGAATCAACTGAAGTTTCTACTATTGCACAGAATTATCTGCAAACATTTTCCACTCTGCTGTGAATTCCAACTAAACAGCTAACAAATTAAGCATATTCTGGCTCTGTGACATAATCTGCACTAGGATGTGAGCAAAATGGCAAATCTTTCTTGTGTAAACAAAAGGGGAAAAAAACCCGTAACTCAACATTCAGTTACATTAAACTGCCTCTGCTAATATCACCCAAATTGAGTTGGTTATTTGTAAGACTAACTACAAAATACCAGAATTATGTCCTTTTTAATCATCTCTAAACTGAAAATAGCATAATGTGGCTATTTCTCTTAGAACACTAAAGAAGACCATTTCAACTCCTGCACTCCTAATTCTAAAGTCAAAACACTCATGAAATTGAAATAACAATTTAAGGAAGAAGTAATCTGGAGACTACATCCTGAAATGTCCAGATTCAGGACTATTAAGAATCAGCACCTTGAAGAAAGATTCTAAAACTACAGGAAAATGAAACTTCTACATTTACCTATAAAAGGTGCTGTGTCACAGTTCACAGTTCTAAAGCTCTTCGCCAGGAATTATAGTTTTAAAAAATTAATATTAAATGTAAGCAGAAATATTTTTTTAAATATTACTGTGGACAATTATTTGCTTCTCCTATCTCCAGAAGACAATAAAGAGACAACTGAAAGATACCAGTAAATGGGCAAAGAGACTAAATATTTTCTGTGATTTATTTAAAGCTTGGTTTTTATCCGTAGAATCCCTTTTGTTTTTGCTTAAGTTTTTGCATACAAACTGCCACTTGTAGTTTTCAATATGGTTTAAATCAAAGTTGAAAATAAAAGCTTCCCCTTCTTGGGAAGCATTAATAAGCAGTATGAGAGAAGAAAATATTCAAAACAAAGGTATGAGTAGCCTTTAAAAATAAAACCTTAATTTCTAGATCAGATAAAATTACAGTAATTTTTAGGTCGCATCAGAAGACAATGAAGGTACCGTGTGCAATGGAGTTGTCTCAACTAATATACATCGCCAAAGGGCAATCCAACTGAGGAAGAACTTTAAAATAAATGTTGGCATTGCAATCTCCATCACCCAGTAAAAAGTTGATGAACAACTGAACTTTATGGTCAAAACAAATGCTTCTTGGCTAGGAAATCATGCCCTTTTAATTTTGGAGGTTTTGAAAGGCAGAGGAAAAAGAGAAGAAACTAGGAAATGTTTTTCCAAGGGAAACAAAGTAGTGGGAGGACTGGAATGGAAATTCTTGACTGATTGAAGCCCTAGATAACTAGCTTAAGGGAGTAAAAGTAAGAGCTTGATAAAAAAATTTACATATATATATACAGATATATATATATGCCTTTGAAGGAGTAGGTCAACATCTTATTGCTTAGCTAGATAAAAAGGAATTGAATATTTAATTCTATAAGCGAATCCTGTGATTTTAAAATATGATAAATTTCTTTGCACCAGGAAAACACTTTAAGATAGCCAGAGGAAAAGGCAATAAAAGAACGCTTGCTTTAATGCTGTTACAGAGAAGTTCAATGTCCACAACACCTCACACTCAACTGCAGTCATCTATGTCAGGTCCTCATAACCAGTAAGACCATTTGACAGCAAGTCCTTCTTTCAAACTCTTGGTGAACCTGTCAAATACTAACTATGATTACTTGCCTGTTGAAATCCATCAGAAAAAGTCTGCACAGAAGATCAAAGACAAAATAATGCCTTTATTCCTACTCCAAGGAAGCTATGAAATATCACACTTATTCAAAAGTGAAACCAAACTACTACCGCTGTAGTCTGACTTCATCTTGAGATAACACAGGCTAGAAGAACCAGCAGGAGAGGGATTTCACCATGATGGTACATAAAAGCTAAGGGGTCACATCTTGCAGTGTGATTATTCTGTGGACAGATTAATTTTCACACTAGACCAGCGATTTTCAACCAGTGTGCCATAGGAATTTTTAACAGGAAATACCTGACAAATTAGTCAGGAGTAATGACCCTTTTCCTTGCCATTCCTCTTATAATTGAATGTCAAAGAAAAAATAAGAATAGCCAGTACAACAGTATTTTATCTTACATGTATAGTTAAAGTGTATTTTCAAATGCTGTAAGACTAATATACAAACTATGTATGATGACAAGTGAATCCCGGAAATATAAGGGGGGAGTACTTTGTAGAACGAATGTCTAACCATTATGCTGTACACCTGAAACTAATACAAAATAACAATGAATGTAAGTTGTAATTGAAAAATAAAAAAGGAATAATATACAAACATGTCATATACCTTTTAAAGATTTCTCAAAAAATGCTGATAATTATGTTTCAGACAAAAGTTGGAAAGTGCTGCCTGTAACATTGTCTATTTTGAACTAATACACTTTTTCTGAGCCTTTTATATTTCCAAAAGGAATGTTATCCCTGATTTATCTTAATCAAATTGCTTATAATAATCAGCTAACAGCAATGTTAGTTTGTCTACATTAACTGTTGACTCCATTAACTCTATTAGTAATTGCGCATCTTGAAAGGATGCATTAAAAGAGGTGCTGGATAGTAAAACCATAGAATTATGAATAAAAGAATATTAAAACAGTCATATACAAATACTTGCATAGCAAATATTTCACAACAGCCTGGAAACTGTCAACTTTTAAAAAACAGACAAAATCACAGTAAATCACTCCTAGTTGCCACATTGCCATGTCAACCGGGTAATTTACCAAATAAGCCAGGAAAGTTGAACATAATAAACATGTGGTTATTCCTTGAGTAATGCTCTGGCTTACATTAGCAATCCCATTAGTTATACAATTATCAGTCTCCAAGTGAATCCTCAATCCTAAGAGATAATCATTTCATTATTAAGGTATAATTATAATTCAGAAAAACTAGAAATGCCCTAGAATATATGCTTTCAAAAATTCAGGAGCTCTTTTCAGATGTATGTACATTAATATATATCATGTATATGCATGTTATACATATGTTCCTCTATATTTAACAGTAAAAATTGTTTACTGTTAAATATAGTCACTTATGTCACATATATTACTCTATATTTAACAGCAAATTTCAGAACTAGCTGGCATAAAGAAAGATTCTAACAATAACATAGGTGGTATAAGATCTGAAAGTCTTCTTCATAAATGCTGCGACTTTTGCCCGGATAAGGAATTTCTACCAAGAAAAATTTCCTTCAGTTTCCAATCATGAAAACAGTTTTAGGTTATTGACCAGATTAACAAAATATGATTATTATATGAGCGTTCTTTTTATATTTAGATGAAATCTAAAATAATATAGGTGAAAAGTCTCCAGAAAAAAAAATTTATCTAAAACCTACTTACTATTATACAAGTTTTCCACATCTATAACATTAGCTGCATAACAGATTAAGAAAATAATAGAGTCCTGGCCGGTTTGGTTCAGTGGATAGAGCATCGGCCTGTGGACTGAAGGGTCCTAGATTTAATTCTGGTCAAGGGCATGAACCTTGGTTGCAGTCATATACCCAGTAGGGGATATGTGGGAAGCAGCTGATCAATGCTTCTTTCATTGATGTTTCTAACTATCTCTCTCCCTTCCTCTCTGTAAAAAAATCACATTTAGGAGTAAATAACTGTAATACATTTAAGAGTAACTATAATACACCACTTCATCTTCTAGCCTCTCCTTGCATCTATAGCCTCATCTCTTACCCCTGTCTTCCACCCATGCTACACCCAGGCACACCAAACATTTTAAGTTTCCCAAAGTATGTTCTGCATTCTTTTACTAACTTAATTCTTACAGCCTGGTATGCCAGCTTTTCCCCTGTTCAGTCAGCCAGTCTCTACTTAATCTTTAGGTCTCCAAATCTGGATTGATTCTTCTACTTCTAATATACCACAAACTGTGTTATTAAAACATTTTAGTTATTATTTCCACAATTTGTCAGTCCCTCAGAAAAAGGATGCAATTTTCCTGTCATGCTCCCAAGAGCATTCGATAAATATCGGTTAAATGAACAAAGCAGTCATGCTCTTATTACCAGGCCAGATCTCACCTATCTAAATACAATAAAAAAATTCCTAATGCACAAATCAGTTAAAAGAGAGATGCATGACCTTCCTTTTTCAGCTTGTTAGCAATCCCTTCTCTTTCCTCTCACAGAGGTTTCAGGCTGAGGGAGAGTCCGATAGCATTCATTCTTTGAATCCTGAGAACCAGATTACCTGGGTTTAAACAATTGCCTCAAGATAGGATCATCTCAATTAGGTTATTCCCACCAGCAAAAGTTAACTTCCTCTTTGTACTGGGGCAAAACATTTTAATTTCTCTCATCCACAAAAGATAAAAATTATATATATAACATGCACAGGAGAAATAATTTCAATGAAAATCATCTGCAGACTGAACAGCAAATCTGTTTAAGATGACCAAATAGTTAAATAAAACTTCATTTGAAGCAAAAAAGAAATAAATAAAAATTCATGTCTTAAGTGTATGTTTGATTTTTTAAAAAAGGAACAAATGAGAAGTTAACAAGAGGAAGAACATAAGGCAATAAGGTATATAAACAAAACTAGTAAACTAATACTTGTTCTAACTTTAAAAAAATCCTTATACTAAATGGATGTATTTTATTCAGCCTTACATTTCTTATTAAGGGTGCAAAGACAAAAATAGTGTAAAACTGTTCTAAGCTGGGGCACACCTACAAACACTCCAAACCCCAATAAAGCATATCCTATAAGTGATATATAAACACGACATACTTGCCCTGACTACTCTCTTCTCAGAGTATCCTTTTGTTTTTTTAAATATAGATGAAAATGGGAGTAGGTGGATGGGGTGAGAGGGAAGTTTTACACTTTAAATCAGTGTTAAAACTGAATTTAGGCCACCCTAGTTGGTTGAGTGTCAACCCATGCACCAAAATAGTTGCCAATTCAATCCTCGGTCAGGTCACATGCCTGGGTTGTAGGCTTGATCCTCAGTAGGGGGCCTGCAGGTGGCAGCCACTCTCGCATTGATGTTTTTCTCTCCCTCTTCTTTCTTCTCTCTCTAAACTCAAATTAAAAAATAACTAAACTTAGGAATTATTTTTAACTCTATAGGAAACTGGACTATATTGCTCATTTTAACTCTTTTATAATGAAAATATGAGAAAAAAATATCTTTAATCTTGACAGACTGGAATAGATTTTACTTTCTCTCTTAAGGAGACAATTAATTCTCAATGTGTCAGACCTTAAAAGGAAAGTAGGGATTTTATATAATGTTGTCTTTCTTTTCCTATCAGAGGCTGTATAATGTAAGAGATATATTCAAATCCTCATACAAAAGTCACTAGTAGTGTTTGTTTCAGGAAAATAAAACTATTATTAGAAATAGTTACTACACAAGGTCACTGTAAAGATAAAATAACAAATGAGCTCTGTGAAGTCACTGTGATCTTCACATGCATATTTTGCTGGTACAAAATTTAGAAGTTTGAAGTGTCATTTTTTTTCTCATTAAAGAAGGAAGGAATGTAAAGAATAATTTTTTTCCAGGTAACCAAGTTGAAAATAAAGAGCTTTTGTGAAAATACAGTAAGAAAAACAAACAAAAAGGAACTCCAGGAGCAAAATTTCCATTCACTGAAATAAGCATCTTCTATCATTATCTTAGAACTCAATATATTAGAACTATATTTTTGCAGAATCAAATAAAAATTTGATAGGGAAATAAGAGTATATAGAAAGTTATTCTTACTTTTTAAATGGCCTTATTTTGACATGTATAACAACACAAATTTGTCATTATTTTAACCAGAGATAATATAACAGCAGTCCAAGTGTTTAAGACAATTTTTCATCCAAGAAATAAGATACTCCCAAGGGAAAAACTCTCAAAGTTTCATAAAACCTCAATTTTCAGTTATAAACTACTGCATTACATCTCAAAATACAGAAACATAAGATACAGGGTAAAATTCCCCCTAAAAATATATAAAGGTAATTCCAAAACTCTATATATTTTGTATTAACTGTTAAAATTATATGTTTATTGTATGGGAATAACAAACACGTGCCAACGCAGTGAATAGAATGCTCAATTAGGTATTTCTAAATGAGACATTAACTCAATTAGAAAATTATTATCTTCAGTTCAATTATGACACCACACTATTTTGCTATAATTAAACTGGCTGATGAGGTTACTAGTTAGAAATATTTTTGGCACAATGAAGGTTTGGATTAAACATAATATATTCTCTTCTCTACAAGAGAAGTAAATTTCATAATATCAAAGAAAATATGCTTTTATATTTCCTACCCTGATAAAAGAGTGGCATAAACCTACAGCCTTTTATCACTACTAATTGATTCTTCTTTAACTTCTTCTCTAATTTATGATCCTTATGCCTGGCAGTGAGCAACTAGTTTTTAAAGTGATCATGACAGTAACATAAACTAACAGAGTCAGATTATCTGAAAAGTTACTTCTTCCTGAAAGGTGAAGATTGACAAAAAACTATTCCTCCAGTGACCAATTCTCTGCCATTATTTGATGGATACCATTATTCTCAAATTTTAGATTCTTTAAAATTAAGTCAGAATAGGTAGAACAAATATATTATAATGACGATGAAGAACAATGACTCAAAAGACTGTCAACAAAGGGATAAACTCCCACTGGCAGTATAAATGCCTTAAAAATCAAAATTAAGCCATCTTTAAGTAAAATTAACCACCACTGAATAGATTCTGCTAAAAGATTTACTAGGTTAATTTAAACGAGTTTATGATAACAAAACTCATCATCTGAATCTAGTGAGATATAAACTTATACCAAAGATTCATTTAAAAATTCATTATTCCATGAAGATAAATACTTTATAACTCCAAGAAATATTGAACCTCTGACTTATAAAAAAAAGGTTAGAGTGTGAATTATATGTATCAAAATGAAATTGGAGTAACCCATCATCCAACAATTCCACATCTATGAATCTACTATGCAGATTTCTACATGCCCCAAAAACATGCGTGTCTGAGGTTGTGATAACCCAAGTGTCCACTAATAGATGGTTATGTAAAATACAGCATCCATATAACCTGCATAACTAGAAGTATTAAGTACACTGTTAGTAATACGTACATATTTACTGATATTGAAAGGTGTCTTTGACTTCAATTTTGGGTAAAACTAGCGCCTATCTGTGAAACTGGTAAAATGTACCAATATTTAAGAAAAACTCTATAATATCACATAGGGAGGTGCTAGGTAAGCTAATGTAAATAAACATTCCTGAGCATAAGATTCAGTGGATACTTTTTCTTTGAAGTTTTATACTCCGTCTGGGTGTATTTGTGTTTAATTAGCATACATCATTTAGAAAACCCTAAAAGTTATATAAAAAAGATAAAGTCAAGGACAAGAGAAATGAATCAAGTATAGTACCTTAAACGGTTGGTGTAAGTATCAACACAGGTCTTCATTTTGGCTAACAATGTACCAACAGAAGTTTGACACTCTGACTGTTCTTCTTCCTCTTCACCATTCTCTGTAGAAAGGGGCAGCAATAGGGGCACCATGGACGTACAAGAAGCAATGGCTCGGAGCAATTCCAGCAGAGCTCGATAGAGTGGCACATGTCTTGCCATGTCGAGAACTGTAAGAAGGATGAGGGGGCAAATATAAAATGAGAACAAGTGCAATCACACAGTAAGCCCACAACAATATAGCTTCTATTTGAATCTTAAGATTAATTGGTTAGTTAGTAAATGGAGCAATACCAATGTTTATAAAACACCAATATAGAAAGTATAATAATTAGCACATTTAGGATACAAAAAGTAAATAAGGCATAGAATTGGGGAGAGACCAAGAATTAAGTAACTATATAGTTATACACATAAAAATGATTAAGTAGTTCAGATAGTACATTGTGGCAGTGAATACATTTATTGGTATAACGTGAAAATATATTTTAAAAACTGAAATGATGAAGCCACTGTATCTAAAAAATCAACTACTTTCTCTCTTTAAGGGTTTTTATCATTCCTTTTAAGAATATTAAAGGTAAAATAACCTAATAAATGTACAATTCACTTATTTGTTCCAGGTACCTATCTTGAAACTATGGCTGCAAAGTTTGTTTTGTATAATCTTTTAAACAAGTCTCTTAAAGACAGTTTATTGAATTAAATTCTTTGAAGAAAATTTTTCTAAATAATATTTTTTAAATTACTAAGTTTGTTACATACAGTTAGCCAACAGAGTTATGTTATGTTACTGATTTCATATTAATCCAATGTGCTAAAACACAAGTAAGAACACTAAGAGTTCACTGAGGTCTTTTTTAGTCTGTGTTCTAGGATAAGTGAGTATATAGTATCAAATTAGGACTTCTCTCCTCCCCACACATAAACTAAATATTTCCAGAAATAAAAATTTAAAAAATAAACCTATTAAAATCATTCTTAAATAGATTGAGGTAAATCACCAAATATTTTTTACTGTTTAAACTGATAATGACCAAAAAAATTAAGCAAAAGTACTTGCCCACAAAGTTATTTCAGAGGAATATTTAAACATGATTTACCTGAATCATTTCTTAGATAAGATGACATGGCTGGGATGAGGCAGGACTGACTGAGCAGCTCTAGAAGTACAGAAGGAAGGGCATTACTGTTCTGTCCTCTGCTCTCATGAGATGACTGAGCTTCTCCATTGATTGCACCACACATAGGATTTATATAACTTGCAAGAACCTAAAAAAAGAAAAAAAATTTGCTGGATTTAAATTGGATTTAAGCTACATATAATTGAAAAAAATTATTGTGTTAGATATTCAGTCTTAATTCCAGAGAGTATATATTTTCAACTCAATCAATCCCTTGCACTGAATGGTTAAAAGAAGGCATTTCTTCTTTAAACTTTCAAAAGGAAAAGATTTGTTTTGCATGAGGCACCATACAAAATGGTGTAAAAGTAGGATTACAGTTGTTTGTATGGAAAATAATACAATAAATAATACAAGAATAAACTGTTCCCCATACAACTGTAAACCTACCTTTGCCCCGCCCAATATATGACTAGACATCTAGAAGCAATCCACCTAAGAACAAAAACTTAAAACCTTAGTAGCAACTCTTGATATTATTTATTTTGTTGAATAAATTCATATACAGTTTGAGGGAGACACAATCTTAGATTTTTGTATTAAAATGACCCGTTCAAAAAAAAACAAACAAAAAATGACCCATTCATTCTAGAATTGCCAAAAACAAATGCTCAAAGACTTGACCCATATTAATCATTTGATTGATGCACCTCCTCTTCTCATTTCAATGGTATTAAAGACTTTCTCTACTAGTTCAACTTCCTTGATTCTAGAAAAGTTATAGTGTGGAAACAAGATATATAAAAGTAGATAAATAATAATTTTTTAAGAGTCCATATTCAGCACTTAAGTTGAGATTACTGGAAAGAGACAGATTATTCACTTGTTGAATAATTTCATTCTTGTCACTTTACTCCCAGCGAAGAAGTAATTGAGAGGGAAGAAATTTAGAATTACCAGTAGGAAAAAGCAATCTTTACCCAGTGGTCTCTTAAAAGAACTTAGAATAGGGAGTATATGGGCTTCATAAAAGTAGCTGAAGATGATCTGGATGGCCATCAATACTTAAAAATCAATATAAATACAAAAATAATTTAATTATTATCACTGATATCAACTTTACAAATGTACCTGCAGAAGACAGGTAACATGTTCCTCTTCCAGCCTCTGTTTGGTTAAAGCTTGTTCCACATCCCATCCAGAAGCTGTAGAGCCTGTCCCAAAACCAGTCCCTTTGGCCCAATACAGCTGCTGTTCCTCTGTTGATGTAGGGTTATGAGCACTTGATACCTGAGGCTTATTACAGACATAAAATGTATTACTATTTGGTTTTACTTATCTTCAAAATTAATTATCAGTAGGAATATAAATAGTTCAGCTGCTAATGAAAACAGTTGGGAAATTCCTCAAAAAAATGAAATAAAGAATTACTATGTGACCCAGCAATTCCAATCCTAGGAATACTGGTATATCCAAAGAAATAAAATTGATACTCAACTAAAGGTACACACATGTTCAAAGGAAGAATATTTACAAAAGCAAAAGAGTAACACGCATCTGTGGATAAATGAATAAGCAAACTGTGGTATATACATGAAATGGGATATACTTCAGCCCTATGAAATACTGATAAACCCCAATAAATATGTAATCTATCAACAAATGAATCTAAAAATCAAATGACTAAAAAATCTGATGAACAGAATAGAATCAGTGGCATGGAAATAGAATAGACTGATGATTCTCAGAGGAAAGGGGATTTTGGGTGGGGGCAGGAAGAGAACAGAGATCTTATATGCATGTATGCATTACCTATGGACACAGACATTATGGTGGCAAGGGCCTGGGTGGGGTGGGAGCTGGGTAGAAAAAAAGAGGATATCTGTAATAAAGACTGAATATATATATATTAGGAAAAATTGAGTAAAGCACCTTAATGCCAAGAGAGTCAATGACTCAAAATTAGATAAGAGAAACAGTGAAAGGAATAGGGACGTGAACCAGATCTTTTAAGTATATAACAAAGCATCCATCAGGAGAATTCCATGATGGCTGTCTCACACTAAGCAAGATTGCTTCTATTTCTAGGAGTAATTCTTAATTTCTTTCTTGTTCAGAAAGTAATGTGTAAAAAAATCTTGGGATAGAGAACATATTAAAAATGTCAATGATACAGAGGCAGAAAAAAAGACTGAGATGTATTGGTTTTTTTAAAATAATCTCAAACTCTGTAAAGGTCAATTCTATATTATTACTTTTGTGGATTGTTAAATTAATTCTGTAACAATAAACCTCCTGTAAAGAATTTTCATTAAATTTCATATACTAGTATCCTCACATCATTGGCAATTATTACTTTAAAAATAAAAGGGAGAATATTATGTATAAACAATACTCTCAGAACTGATCTGCAGTTTAGTTTTATGGAACTGTGACTAAGAAATTCCAGCTTCCACATTTTATAAAATAAACTGATAAATTATAAAAATTGTATTACCATATAAATATTACCAATAGAATAATTAATATTACTGATAAAAATAGCTATTTAAAAAAAATTTATTCATGTGAAATATAATATATATACAGAAGAGAAATAAAACAAACAGATCAAGTTTAATTAATTATAAACACAATTTTAACCATGTAGGTCAAGAGTGAGATTATTATATGTAATATCTCCCATTATTATATGTATATCTCCCATTCATCACAACCTCATTCATCTTGATTTTTAAAAATATATATATTTGTTAATTTCAGAGAAGGGAAAGATAGAAACATCAATGATGAGAATCACTGCTCAGCTGCCTCTTGCACATCCCTTTCTGGGGATCGAGCCCACAACCTGGGCATGTGCCCTGACCAGCAATGGAACCATAACCCCCTGGTTCATGACTCAATGCTTAACTCCTGAGCCACACTGGACATAATCCTCCTGATTTTTATGCTCATAACTAACTCATTCTTTTCATAATTTTATTGCCTAAGCATGACACCCTAGTCACTATAGTTTTATTTTTTCTAATTTTTGAACATTATTTAAGTGGAACCATGCTGCATATATGCCTTTTATGTCTAGAATTTTAGTTTGCTTGTAAAAGAAATCAATACTACTATGTGTAGTTGGCTACAATTGTTTTCCTTCATTACTTTAGTATAGTATTCCATTACATAGTAGACAGTTACTTTATCCATTCTACTATTTTTATACTATTTATTTCATCTATTCTATTACCTTTACATTATTACAAATGAAAATAGAATAATATTTGTGTGTTTTTTGTAATTTTACACATTCTGATAGGTGTGAAATTATAGGGCATTAAAGGTTTTCTGATAACCAAGGAAACAGATCACTTTTTCACATTTATTGATTAAATTGCTTCTCTTATAAAGTGCCCATTCTAACTTTTCATCTATTTTCCTACTGGGTTTCCTGCCTTTTGGGAATTTTTGAAATTCTCTGAATATTCTGGATATAAACTCCTTATCATATATACATAAACACAGTGTTCCATTCTGTAGTTTTCATTTTCATTTCTTAATAGTGCTTTTGACAAAAAAAAAGTTTGTAATAGTGTTTCTTTAAAATGTTATAAATTTTATGAAGAGAAGTATACATATTTTTCAGATTTATATATTTTTTCTTTTTTGCTGCTAGTGTAGAAAGTATCATCAATAAGCTCATTTTATGTTATTGATGGAATTTATGTTGTAACTACATTTTGAACCTATATATTGTATCCTCATTAAATTCGCTTATGACATTGCCTTCCTGATTACTTCAGAAAAAAACTACATTCTGTTTTCTGTGAATTAAATTAGGTTTTCATAATCTAAAGAATTAAAACTGAACCTACCTCTGCTTGGTTGAGGCTAGAGTTTGGAACTCGAGGGGCATGGTGGCTCAGAGCTGAGAGACAGACAAGAATGAGGTGCACTGCTCCAATTTCCAATGCCATCCGCCTCAGAAGCACACCGTCGTCAGTTGTCAAAGGTGTACTGCTAAACAAACTACGAAGGACGTGGAAGGGAAGGGTTGGAAGCACATTGGCTGATGGAGATTGCAGAATATGACCTAGATTTAAAAAAGAATTCAAAATTAAAAATATTTAAAAACACAGTAAGAAACAATATACGGAATACAAATAATGACAACGTATTAGAAAATTGTATCACTATATTTATTAGGAAACAACTCAAATACCACAAATACAATAGTGAACAACTTAAAATTTGATAATAAATGTCTGGAAAAGCTCTAAAAGACATCATAAAACTACAAAAATATCTTTTTTAAAAAAATATACTTCATTGATTTTTTTTTTTAGAGAGAGGAAGGGAGAGGGAAAGAAATTTAGAAACATCGATGAGAGAGAAACATCAACCAGCTGCCTCCTGCACAACCCACACTGGGGATATGCCCACAACCAAGGTACATGCCCTTGACCGGAACCGAACCTGGGACCGGAGTCCGCAGGTAGATGCTCTATCCACTGAGCCAAACTAGTTAGGGCCAAAAAAATCTTGAAATATATTCATATGATACTTAATAGATAGACTATGTTAAATTTACTATAAGCTAGAATTTATGCTAAAATCTAACAAGTAAAAAAGAAACATGAAAAGTTTCATACAACAGTATGAAAGTAAGTGTGCTTGACTTGGAAACAGTTTAAAATAGAAAGAGGTAATAAAAGTAAACTATTTTGTTTTGTTTGCAATATAGTTTTCTAATATGTTTTAGCTAGAAAGGAGTGTTAAATGCAAAACCAACATCAAAAACCAGTCACATGAATTGTGGATGAGATAATCACTGCAGAAAGGAATGTCAGAATTGTGATTTCTAATAACCACTCATCGTATAGTATCTAAAAATAGTCTGAAATAGGATAAAGGCAATTCTTTTTCCTTTTCTGTTTAAGGTTATATCTACTATATTACAATAAAATTCTGAAAGACAATGGTTCTTACCCTTCTCTCTGTGACTTTAAAATAACAAAAATGTACCAATTATCTAATTTAATAGTCATTAACTGAAGAGTTAGAGGCAAACCAAATGAAAATCTACTTGCCAGGCTATGACCCTTACTGGGATTTGTCTTTGTTTCTTTCTATTAAAATTACCAGCCCACTGGAAATAATCTCCATAGTTTTCTGTTATTAATCTTTAATATATATATACAAATACACACACACACACACACACACACACACACACACAATCCTAATATATAAAAAACCCAGACCCGTCAAAAAACATCATAGGGACGACCAAATGCCAGGCTGCATGCAGCAGGCTTAGGTGGGCGGGGACTGGCAAGGGCACTGAGCCTCTCTCTCTCTCTCTCTGAGAGGTCAGCAGTTCAGCCTGCTTGCCAGTAGCATAGGATGGCTGCTGATAAGCCCCGCCTCTATGATCAGGCCAGGAGATAGACCTAGAGACACTGACTGGCATAGAAACTGACCAATCAAAACCAAATCTGGGTGAACTGAGAAGGCAGAACCTAAGAACAGGGCTGAAGAAGGGTTTTAAGAGCAACAGCTGCTTGGTGTAAGGTGTAAGAAAGCGGTTCAATTTTTTAATGACCAGTTTGGCACTATACTGAATATGGCTGGCTATCAGTTCAGATATAGGGATTATGTATTTTTGTCTTCATGAGCATCTCCTTCTACTGAAAAAGGCCCTCCCCATTTAAGCAATCCTATCCTATATACTTTGTCTATATCTAATAAAAGGGTAATATGCTAATTAGACCGGGCAACGAGCCATCTTCTGGATAAAGCCATGGTGATGGGGGCCAAGGCAGAGGCAGTTAAGGGCAATCAGGAGAGAGCAGTTAGGAGCAAGATCAGGCCGGCAGGGGAGGGCAGTTAGGGGTTATCAGGTGAGCAGTTAGGAGCCAATGGTCCCACATGCAAGAGGGATGTCCGATTGGAGCAGGTGCAGGCTAGGCTGAGGGAACCCTCTGCCCGCCCATGTACGAATTTCATGCACTGGGCCATTAGTCTATATATATATAAAAGCCTAAGTGACTGGGATAACCAGCCGGTAGCTATGAAGCTACCACGGGAGCTCCCCCTGGTGGTCAGTGCACTCCCACAGCCAACCTACCAAGGCCAGCCAACTTCTAACGGTCCCTCCCCCCCACCAGTCTGGCCCGATTGGCCCTGATCATCAGCCAGGCCAAGGACACCACCCATGCACAAATTCATGAACCAGGCCTCTAGTTATATTATAAAACACATTATTATATATTGTTATTTTCCTCATTTGTTCACTTTAATCTAAATATTGCTGCCAAATTCACTTTTAAAAAATGTTCATCACATCACTACTTTATTTAATGTTAATAATAAATCTTCATTGCTTTTTAGAAAATATTTATTAAGGCGTTCCATGATTTGTTACCTATATTAGCTTTTAAAATGAGCTTTGACTGATGCTTTTTATGCAAATTTTCATAAGCTATCTTATCATTTTTCATATACAAGGTATCCCCCCAAAAAGTGTATACAGTTTGCATCATTATAAAGGCAGTGTTTCTTAAAATACATTTCATTTTCATAACTGAGCTGTCAGCTGTTCAAGTGTGTATACATGTGGGGGTGATACCTGTATTCTGATAATACAAATACCGCTCAAACCATTCATTCTTTCTAAAATGACTCTCATCACAACCTCAATTCACTATCCTTCATGGCTCCACTAAATCCTGCTGTGCTACTTTATTCACATCACTGGGTAGTGAAAAAATCATCTCACACCTGAGGGACTCCATAATGCTGTAGCTCTCTCATTGCTTTCTTTTTGAGAGAAATATTGATTGGTTGCCTCACACATACCCCCTACTGGAGACTGAGCCTACAACCTACGCATGTGCCTTGACCGGGAATCAAATTAGCAACCTATCAGTGCGCTGAATGACGAACAGCCAAGTTAGCTACACTGGCTAGGGATCTCAAGGCTTTAATAACTTGTGAGATCTGTATATTTACATACATTCCTCATTGCTATTACTGGAGGAAACTAGCTACTTGAAGGTAGGTTCTAAATACCAGCTTCATCTTTAAATCCCTCCAATAATGCCCAGCAATTTCGTAAGCACTTAGTAAATACCTTTAGAATGAATGAATGTAATTATTTTATTTAAAGATTTATTATAAATAAAATGAAGATTTTTAAAAAGGATTTATTATATCTATTATTGGAACTAAATTGCCAACAACAAATCATGTAATAATAGCTTATCTTTGAAAGTAATAAATGATGACTACTAGGTAATGATGTGAATAACTTTTACACAATCCACCTATGTTAAATTTCATTAATAACACTAAACACTTACTTCCTTCTCCATCATCTGTCACTCCCAACACCAATCGAAGAAGGCACTGAGCATGTTTTCTCTCTTTTAGTAGCACTTCAGCATAGCCCGGAAGACGAAGAAATAATCCAAAAGCAGCCAAAGAATGGGCCGGTATAGGAGACATGGTCTGTACTGCTGACTTAATAGGTGGAGGTTCAGCGGCAATGGTTTCTGGTGCTTCGTAAACTAATTCTCCTGATTGTTCAATTGTCACCCATTCAAACTGATCACTATCCTTTGGCTTTTCCTGAGTGGTGGATGTTACAACTGGTGTACTCACCTAAAGAAAAAATAAATCTTTGTTTGGCTATTTACATGTTTCAACACCAGGTTCAAATTAATCACTTAATTTCAAATTATCTCCTTAAAATATAGAAATATAAGGTCAATAAAGGAATTTTTCTTTTTTTGAATTAAAAGCTTCCAAACATTGAGGAGTTACATGGTATTGTAAGTATGGTGGTGTCTGCCATGTACCTCTAGTTTAAAATTTCTATTAAATCCTTTTTAAGTTAAGTAGACAGATACTTTGAGACTTTTTAAACATCTTATTTCTCACCAAACTTTGATCTATTACAACTAGTATTTTTATAATTCTTGCCTAAAATAGTAATTACTACAGTGGTTGTCCAGTAGTGATTTTCTAAATCTTTCCTTCTACATTTAATAGTCAGTGCTAAACTGTAAATATTCCGTTTTCCCCGTCTACTTATTTATTCACTCATTTACTGATATATATGCCAGTAAAGATTCTGTTCTCCTTTAGGTTATAATACTCTATTATTTTATTCAATGTGCAAGTAGAATCAGATTTGATCAGTGGAATCCGTTAAAGCAGGTTTCTGTATCTAGACTGATCTTATATATTCCCTACCCCAATCCTAGAATTTTTTCAAGGAGCCCAAGAACTAATAATGTGATCTTAATCAGAAGTAGGATCTTTTCAGATGTAATCAAGTTAAAATTAGGTCATACTAGATTAGAGTAGACCCTAAATCCAATGATAAGCATCCTAAGCCATCAAAAGAACATGGTATTAACACCTGATTTCAAACTTACTGCTTCTTAAATCATAACAGAAAAATTTCCACGGTATAAGCCAACCTGTTTGTGATAATTGGTTACAGCAGCCCTAGGAAACTGAAGCAGACACAGATAATACACTAAGTACTTGATATTAGAGAGAACATTTTCCCCCTAATTCAACGAAGAGCTTTATATTTACGACTCTCTTTATATGTACCACATCCCCCCCATTAATGGAAGAATAACAGCAATATTAATGAACAAGTGAAGAGGTTAAAATAATATTTTATAAACAACCTAAAACATAAATGGTACCTAAAAGAAAAAAAATTTAAACCAAAAGACAATGAATTTGGACATAAGTATATACTACTACTTTACTCTCCCATTTGCAGACAGATCCAGAAATTAATATCACACCTAAAGCATCATAGAAACAATAATGTTACAATGTGACACCATAAAATCAAGGTAAATGCTACAGTGTCATGAGTTTGGCAAATATACTCAATCTTCAACATTTCTTCATCACGACCTAATTCACATAAAGATTTGTACAATACTCAAAGACTAAGTTAAAGGGTACTTCCAAAAGATTAATATAAATTAAATATATACCTATATCTTAACAAAACTGAGAAAAGAACTAGTAAATGAAAAGCCAAACAAAAGAACAAAGGGCTTTGTCATGGAATGATATATTCCATTAGAAATCTTATCTCACCTGTTGAATTACTTCTGGATATAGCATGGGTAGTCTTTCAGCAATAAGAGCCAGTCCACCCATCCCTGCAAAGACTTGTAATGGTGACTGAATAGGACACGTTTCAAGTAAAGATTCATCCATTATCCCATCCATACATTCATCACTTGGAGTGAGAGCCTCATCTTCTGGACAGCTACCAAGTAACTCTCCATGATCTAGATTTAAAAAATAGGTAAGAAAGCATCTGTTTCTCTAGTACTCTTTTATTTACAAAGCAGATGTCATCTCCTTAATAATAATAATAAAGCATAAATATCTTAAGTTATTCAGTTATAGCTACATTAAGACTAGAGGCTATAAAAAATGTTTAAATGACTTCTGCAGTTGCCTCCTATAGTCTTGCTACAAAGTGGCCCAAAGACGAGTATCATTGGCATTGTCTAAATAAGTTAGAGACTCAAAGCAAACAGTAATATACTGAGCTCTAAAGCATTCAAATAGGAAAAAAATGAATAATAGAGTTCTTACTGAAAACTAAAAATTATGCCATACTGGTTTAGCTTTGAATCACTCACAAAGAAAAATCAAAAGATTAGTATGTTCACAATAACAAGGTCAAATAAACATTAGGAAAGACAAATTATTTGGAGCTGAAATTTAAAAGGAGCTAAAATTAAGTAAAGAATACAAAATGCTAATAATAATTAAATACTGAACTTCAATTATGGGAAAAACTGAAGTTAAAATAAGATTATACCATATGCACACTATGAAAATCATTGTTCAAATAGCATTTATACTAGTAAAAAACTGGAAACAATCAGAATTTTTCAACAAATGGGAAAAAATGTCAATTTTATTCTAACCATAAGAAAAAAAATAGGCAATAAAAATGCACATTTAGAAATATTTAATAGAAAATAAATAAGAATAAAATTGTAAGAAAATGTCTGTTCCTACTTATTTGAAAGAAAAAATATTTAACAGCATAAAATACTACTTTATCTAAATTATCAGTAAACTGAATCCTGAATTGAAATTCTCACTTTAATTATAAATAATTCACATGGTTCATAGAAAAATAAAGTTTGAAATTAAAGCACAGGTGCTTATAAAATAAGTGATAGTCTAACAAGGTATTTCTAACGGAAATAATGGCAATATTTTTATACTTACAAATAACTGTCATAAAGAAAAATATCTTTATGTTAATGTTAAGAAAAAAAAGGTAAGCCTCTTCAGATTACAGACTGTCCTTTCTAAACGAATATCATACACATACCTTTTTCAGGGTGTAGTCTTTTAAAAGAATCTGTTTTTGACAGACTTGGATCTGTGATAACTCTTGATCCCAATTTAACAGTCAGATCTATTGAGCGGTAACCTTGAGGAAGTTTTCGGTCATATAGGAGTGTTAAAAGTTGAGCAAGTGTCATTTCAGCAGGCAATGGCTGGCCTATAAATGACATTACTAAGTTAAATCTCTAATCCAAGTGGGATTTACTAGATTGACATTACTCAGTTACTTAATGAAGTTTGATTCTGATACCAAATTGAAAACAATTTAAAATCAACCCTTACAAAGTTTACAAAAATTAAAATCTGTTTCTGACACACATAAACAATAAATAATGTCTATGAAAGTGTTAATTATTTAGTAACCAATCTCACTAAGATCTTCTGAACCACAACAATCAAACAAAAAACAGACATTCCTATAAATCTGTGGTTGACAAAGCTTTTCTATTAAAGACCAAGTAATAAATATTTCACTCTATGAAGGCTACAGGTCTCTGCTGCAACTACTAACTCTAACATTGCAGCATGAAAACAGGTATGGGCGATACATAAGTAAATGGAGTTACCTATATATTTCAATTAAAAATATTTTTATAAAAAGAGGCCTCCAGTTCACCAGCCATAGTTTGCTGACCTCTGCTATAAACAGCCAGATAAAACTAAGAAGGAAAACCCATTTAAAGTTAATTGGGAGGAAAACCAAGATAGTGGCATACATGAACACCTAAAGTGCTGCCTTGCACAACAATTTCAAAACTACAGCTAAAAACATAACGGACATCCAGAACCACAGGAAGACTGGCTGAGTGGAAATTCTACAACTAAAAGGAAAGAGGGGCTCAGGGAGGCTCAAAGGAGCTGCAAAAAGCTGAGGTATGGAGACGCACACGTGGAGAGGATGGGCCGCTGACTGCCTGGATGACTTCCCCTCGAGGGAGAAAGATGGAAACTCCCAACTGCACTGAACCCCAGTCCCGACTGAACTGATCTCGAGTTTCAGGCGAGACTCATGCGGGGGGAGTCTGGACTATCATAAAAAGGGAGGAGTGCACAGAAACTCAACGCCAAACCAGTATTATATGAAATGCTGGAAAGTACTCTTTAAGAAGAGGAACAAGAAAAAGATAAAGACAAAAATCAGGAACAACAAATACATATCTATCAAAAAGGGAATCTAAAAATCAAGTGAATTAAAAATCTGATGAACAGAATAAACTGGTGAATATAATAGATTCAGGGGCATAGAAAGGGAGTAGACTGACAATTCTCAGGGGGAAAAGGGTGAAGGGGGTACAGGGCAATACTGGACACAAATCACACCTATAGATGAGGACAATGTGGGGGGTAGGTAAGGGCAGAGGATGGGGTGGGAACCAGGTGGAGGGGAGCAATAGGGGGGGAAAAGAGAAACAATTGTAATAATCTGGACAATAAAGACTTATTAAATTTAAAAAATTAAAAATTAAAAAAATATAAAGTTAGTTGGAGATTTGATTTGTCAAAATATAGTACAAGGCAAAACTGGTTTGGCTCAGTAGATAGAGCATTGGCCTGCGAACTGAAAGGTCCCAGGTTCGATTCCAGTCAAGGGCATGTACCTTGGTTGCAGGCACATCCCCAATGGGGGGTATGCAGGAGGCAGCTGATTAATGTTTCTCTCTCATCGGTATTTCTAGTTCTCTGTCCTTCTCCCTTCTTCTCTGTGAAAAATGAATAAAACATTTTTTTTTAAAAATACAGTTCAAAAAATGGAGACAAAGTGGATTATCACCTTGACCAACAGAAAGCATATTGGTCAAAGAATACATTTTAGCTTGGTAGAAAATACTGCTTAATTACCAATGATACATCTAAGGCTTTTACTACTAAAACTAATTATTTAAAAGTTGCCTCACCACACTTCCTATATAACTTGTGAATTTGCCATAATATAATCAGTAAAATGTTATTTTTACTGATTATATTATGGCAAATTAACAGTAAAATTTAGAAAGTATAGCATAAGTGTGCAATATAATACAGTAGAGTTAAAAAGGATATGGTCTCACTTCTCTTGGAACTGCATGGACAAAGTCAGTAATTCATTTATCTCATCAATAGCACTGAATTCAAGATGATTCTGGTGAGTACACATCTGATTTATATAGTCGTAAGATTATTAAAATTTCTTAAATATCTTATCATTGTGAACATTACCTGCCAAAAG
Organism: Lasiurus borealis; assembly: GCA_004026805.1. Classification (NCBI taxonomy): domain Eukaryota; kingdom Metazoa; phylum Chordata; class Mammalia; order Chiroptera; family Vespertilionidae; genus Lasiurus; species Lasiurus borealis. The sequence continues at coordinate 42,774 of PVJN01004566.1, read as the reverse complement.
TTTGTGGAAGAGATGAAACACCGGAACAGTAATTATTTTGCTGGCATTGTCCGCTGCTGAGGAAGCACTTCCCATTTTATCGGGCATTGCTCTCCCTCTCCTGGATGGTGGGCGCGGTGGTGTCGCCGACACAGCACGTTTAGATTGGGATTTCAGCCCTAGAAGTAGAGAATGAGTAAAATTGTATATAGCCAACACACTAATGAAGTAAAAATGTAGTTCTACAATATTTTAATAAAGCACCACAATCCTAACAAATGCAAAAAGATAGAAATGTTTCTTCTAATTTAACGCCTGATCTCCTGATTCTATTTGTTCTTCATGAAACTCCACGAATACAATTATAAATATTTTCCAAAAAATAAAAAGTATTGTCAAATATTGTATTCTATGAAATAAAAATGGCTGTCTATTTACTATTATGAAGTAATTTCGTGCAAATATGTGTAGGAAATCTTATGTTCTTTATTTTTTAATATATTTTATTGATTTTTTACACAGAGGAAGAGAGTGGGACATTTAGAAACATCAATGAGAGAAACATTGATCAGATGCCTCCTACATGCCCCCTACTGAGGATGTGCCCGCATCCAAGGTACATGCCCTTGACCAGAATCGAACCCAGGACCCTTCAGTCCGCAGGCCAACACTCTATCCACTGAGCCAAACCGGTGTCGAGGGAAATCTTATGTTCTTAATCCTTCTCTGATGGAACAGATAAACCAATACAAAGGTCTACTATTTGAGGAGTTAAGTGGAATTTGTCTTTTGAACTAAAATTGTCACACCTATGTCAAGGAATATATGCTCCCAAATTACAAGTTATCTTGGCCATTTTTTTTCCTGCATCTAAGGGCAAAAACTCATTTTTCAACCAATTTTCTTTTAATTATATTTTTTTTCTAATTTTATGTTAAGTAATGAACCCAATATCATAAATAAAAACTAATGAATACTTTTCCATTTCACTTTTGCTTTAAAAAACAAAAAAAACATGGACGTTACACAAAAATCTCTTAAAATGGTAGATTTGTAAGACTATAATTCTTTATACACTGTCAGGTTGAAATACAATATGTAAACTATTCACACAAGCTCAATATTTGATGACATATTACAAGCTTTGGACATAAAATAAGTTTCACTGCCAAAGAATAACATATTTCCAGTATATTAGTTTTATATTTAGTATTAAAACATCATTATAAGTTAGTTTTATGCATTTTCTTTATTACATGAAATTCCTAGGAATATAAATTGTTATACTACATAACACAAAATCTACACTAATAAAAGAGAAATATACAAGACCATCCCTCTACTGTGCCCACCAGCCAATCAGAGTGAGTATGCAAATTAAACCAACAAAGATGGTGGTTAATTTGCATGCGCAGGCATGCAGTGAAGACTAAAGACAGTGTAGAAGGAAGCCAAGTGCTGCAGAAAAGAGTGATGCTTCGGAGAAGGGAGCAAGAGAGGGAAAAGGGAGGGGAGAGAGGCAGACAGGAGGGAGCAAGGCAGCGGACTCAGTGGGCTTTGCTCCCTTCTCTGATTTGCTCTGAACACAGGAAGCCCTATTCTTGCAGGAGTAGGCCCAATGAAGTCTTATTCTTGCAGGAATCTTCCTGCAACGGACCTCTAATCAAGATTATAAAAAAAAAACCAAAGACACAGAAAGCTTACCTGAAGCAACAACAACACTATAATTGTCCTGAAATCCATTTTCTGCCTTAACTTTTTCTTTCTCTTCATGGTTTTTCTTTTCTTTGTCATCTTTTTGTTCACTAATTAATTTGGCAGTGATACTTGGTGTATCTGTGAGGAAATATTATGTTATGTGAAATACATTGCTAAATAAATAAATAAATAAATAAATAAATAAATAAATAAATAAATAAAATACATAGATTTTCAAAGTCACTAAGAAGGGAAATGATAAAGATCTCAAGGTAAGAATATATATCACTAGAGGCCTAATGCTCGAAATTTGTGCATGGGGTGGGAGGGGTAGTGTGTGTCCCTCAGTCTATCCTGCACCCTCTCCAATCTGGGATGCCTTGAGGGATGCCCAACTGCCAGTTTAGGCCCACTGGGCAGTAAGACATCCCTCTCACAATCCAGGACTGCTAGCTCCCAACCACTCGCTTAACTTCCTGCCTGATTGCCCCTAACCGCTTCTGCCTGCCAGATTGATCACCCCCTAACCACTCCCCTGCCAACCTTATTGACGCCTAAGTACTCTGCTGCCATCCCGATTGCCCCTAACTGCCCTTCCCTGCTAGCCCAATCACCCCTAACTACCCTCCTCTGCTGGCCTGATAGCCCCCAAATGCCCTCTCTTGCAGGCCTGGTCCGCCCCCTCCAGGCCTCATCCCCCTTAACTCCCTTCCCCTGTAGGCTGGGTTCCTCCCAACTGCCCTTCTCTGTTGGCCCAGTCACCTCTAACTGCCTTCCCCTCCTGGCCTGATCGCCCACAACTGCCCTCCTGTGCCGGCCATCTTGTATCCACATGGGTGCAGCAATCTTGCGTGTTGGAGTGATATTAATTTTGCATATTACTCTTTTATTAGATAGGATTATATTACCACTAGTTGTTGGTAAATGGATTCAGGGCAAATATTATACGACAGTCTGGAAATCATCACTTTTTTTTTTTCACCACCGTTCTTAAATCACCATACTTAAAATCCAATCTCAAGAAAATATATTACGTATTACTTCTAAAGGCAAGAAAACCATTACCATGAATTTCTACTTTATTTCAGGTATAATTCGATCTGCTTGCCACCTAAATCTAATCTGTTCCTTATAACATGCTTATCAAGAAAGAATTATTTTCAAAATAAGGAAACAGGCTTAGCAAGATTGCTGAAAACCTGTAAAGGGCAAATATAAAATTCAAGCTCAAGAGACATACTAAAGCATTAGACTTCCAGTTATTCTAAATTGGAATATAAAGGAACAAATTTCATTCACAGAGATTTCTTTTGCTATTTTTATTTACTTAGAAAACTTACATAGCAAAGTAATATTTTACTAGTACTTTAACATGAAATCTAAGTACTTTTATAGGTATTTATTACTCTCTGAATTAATACTTTTTTCCTTACTTTAGAATATGACATGCTGTTGGAAATCATGAAAATAATGGAGGCCATATAATGATCTAATTCAGTCTTTAAGAAATCCGCCGAAACCAGTTTGGCTCAGTGGATAGAGCATCAGCCTGTGAACTGAAAGGTCCCAGGTTCAATTCTGGTCAAGGGCATATACCTTGGTTGCGGGCACATCCCCAGTAGGGAGTGTGCAAGAGGCAGCTGATTGATGTTTCTCTCTCATCGATGTTTTTAACTCTCTATCCCTCTCCCTTCCTCTCTATAAAAATTCAATAAAATATATTTAAGAAAAAAAAGAAATCCAAAAAGCTTGATGAACTTTTCTGATATTAGAAATATCTTTCATTAAGTGATTATGATTAATATAAATTCCCTTTTTTACTTTTCTAACTTAACACAATATGACCCAATGATTTATTATATAATGTCTCAGAAAGGTGAAATGATCATATGATAAAACATAATCTTTTGTATTAAACCTCTATTTTACAGCTTTAAGTATCTGAAAATATCCTAGTAATCTCAATTTTTAGAGACTCTAACTAAATTGTCTTTAAACATTTTCTGCTTTTGTGAAATTAAAAAGTTTTGTAAACACTACTAATAAGTACATAATAAACCAATACATTTAAATTATATACAAAAACAACCAAGAAACCAAAAATGGCAAAAATAGTTACACAAGTAAGAGTAAATATTTAAATAAAAATTTAAAAAATCAACACAATTAACTCCTTGCATAGTCAAGTAGGAATGATGTAAAGATCATTAGTTAATAAGAATTTATACAGTGTTACCCCAATAAAGCAATAAGAAAATATCACTAAGAGGTTTGTCCAACTTTCTGTTTAAAATTGTTCTGGTTTGCATTTCCACTCTGGCCAAGGAAAAAACAACGAAGATGAGATTTTCTCTCCCACCTGAAATAACTAGAAATTAAGAAAATATATGAAATAATAGCTTTCAGACCCTAGAAATCAGGAAGACAGGACAGTGATATAGGATGAGTGAAATTGTATGTGTGAGCCCAGGATTACTCCATGTTATTGCGTGGGGAGTTTCCCAAGCCAAAGACTCAGCAAAGCCAACTCATGTGAGGATACAGAGATGTAAACTATATACACATAGGTAAATATTAATCTATCATAAAATATACTGTCTGCACATCAAAGATCATAAACACACTTTCACAGGATCAAAACACTATTAGAGGTTAAATTCAACATTTTTTTAAAAAATGTTTTCTCAGGTTGACTCTCTGTTGGAGTTTTTACTAGGATGTAGTATTTTCAAAGTAATCACTTTATTTTTAAACATATTTTTAAATATGTTTTTATTGATTTTTTAAAATTATTACTGGAAGCCCATGAAATTTGTACATGGGTTGGGTTCCTAAGCCTAGCCAGTAATCAGGGCCAATTGGGGCCTTCTGGTTGCTGGTTTGGGACTCCCTTCGTTTCGTGCCACCCCGATGGTCAGCATACATCATAGTGACTGATCAGTCTCCCTATCAAACTTCCATGGGATAATTTGCATATTAGGCTTTTATATAGCGAGAGAAAAAAATTTTTTAATCATCACCTCAGGTTATTTTTCTATTGACTTTTAGAGAGAATGGCAGAGAGAGGGGAAGACAGAAATATCAATATGAGAGAAAATACATTGATTGGTTGCCTCTTGCATGCTTATATTTACATTACAATGTAAACAGTTACGTTTCCAGCTTGTTTTTTATTCTGACAACATATATAACAACATCATAAATACTTTAAAGGACAGAATATTGTGTCTTGGTCATTACATCCTAGTACAAACTACTGTGCTTACAAATAGGATGAATTCATTCACTGATTAGGATTGGTGATAAACTCAAACGATCCATAGTCTATTTGCATTCTTACATCAAAAACTAAGTTTTTAGTAGTTGGTAAATGTTTTTTAAAGGCACTATGTGAGAGTTTTTGAAATACAAGTAAGAAAACAAGGGGAAAAGTTATGTCTTCTTTCTTCACTATTAGAAACAATTAGGTTCCCAATCAGTTCTACCTATTTTCATCTTTTGAACACTCATTTATTCCATAGATTTAGTCAATTTTTGTTACTGTCATCCATGCTAGTACTCTGGAATTAACTTACTATAAAATTGCCAGAAGGCTTATTATGAGAAAATTCTATCAATGGTTACTCACAGCTTGTCTACATATCCAACAACCCCATCTGTCATTGCTACACATAACACACATCACACCAAAAAGAAATATAGGTGCTAATTTGTATTACACATTTTTTCTGCAGCTATTTACTCAGGCCTCATAAAGTGAAGATATCTTGACCTTTTCTAGCCATTAAATGTTTGCTGAGTACATGAAGGCAGTAAAATAAACAGTAATAAAAGTAATAAAATTCCAAATACATCTAACATAAAGTTAAAGAAAACTTAAGTCTGACTTACCTGACACCCTGTCAAGAACTTCTGATAATGTTGTTGACACTGGCAAATGAAGTGTCCGGAACTTGTGGCCTGCTCCATACATTGGATGCTGGATGACATGGCTAGTAGCATTGATTCTGCCTTTGTATAGCTGAAAATTAATTCAAAAAAAATCAATATGTGTTTTTTAATAAATATCATTTTAAAAATTTCAAAAGCATAAAAGAATAAAAATTCAACAAAAATGCATACAAAATATAAAGTACTTGTTTAATGTGTTTCTTTAAATGTGGCATATTTACCTGCCCATAATTTGTAGGTCAAGTTTTGCATTAGCATTATTGTACCTAATATTATGTTACTTTTCCCCAAATCAAATTATACTATTCTACTAATGTGTAATTAGGTTATTCTAAATAGAGAGGGTTTATCTCAAAGAGATTTTTAGGTCCTATCATGAAGTATACAAGTTTTTCTACTTTCACTTAACTTTCTTAGAAATTAGAATATAGAAATCACTGCAAACTCTGATGTGAAATTATAAAATATCTATACAAACAGCTAATCACTAAAATTTAATTGTTAAATACTCACTGGACAGGGAGACTGTAGAAACATTGTCACTTTCTCATCCTCTAGCATCAATTGCAAAAACAATCTACGTACAAACCCTGAAATGTTCCCTGATGTAGGAAGGTTTCCTCTTTGAGGAGATGCCTGAAACAGTTCACAGAGAACCTGGGAAGACAAGAGATATAAAATTAATGCAATGTTTATTTGCAGCTTTGTATTTTAACTGAAAAAAGAAAACTAAGAGTATGAATTAACAAGTACATTTCAATGTATCATATTAATAATTAAAGAATACATTATTTCATCTTAAAGTACACGAATACAGAAGTAGTTAAGAAGTGAAACAAAAATTAGAAGTGGATAAGAGAAATTACTACTGTAGAGTTTTCAAATAATAAGTATTCAGCATAACCAACTTACTGTTAACTTTGGTCAATATTACGTGGTTACAATACAATTTTATCCTATATAATAAAAGCCTAATACGGAAATCGACCGAATGGTGAAATGACCAAAGGGACAACTGGTCACTATGATGCGCATTGACCACCATGGGGCAGACGCTCAACGTAGGAGCTGTCCCCAGCTTGAAGGTTGCAGGACAGCCAAGGCCGGTGTAAGGAGGGGCACTGCCAGTCACTCCACAGATTAGCCCTGATTGCCAGCCTGGCTTAGGGACCCTTTCCGTGCACAAATATCATGCACTGGGTCACTAGTATCCTAATAAAGAGGAAATATGCTAATTGAATCCCATGCCCTCCCAAAGATTGGGGCACCCACAGCCAATAAGGAATGAATATGCTAATTGACTACCATGGAAGATGGTGGTGCGCACAGCTACAAGATGGGTGGAGCCCAGTCCCTCTGCCGGCCGGGGCGGCAGGCAGGTCCGGCCACTCCTCATGCCTGCCTCCAGGGTCTCCCTGTCCCCTCAGACCCCCCTTCTCCTAGGGCCAGCACGAGGCGCAGGCAACCCTCGGATGAGAGCTGCCACCCACCCAGGGCGAACCGGGGGAGAAAGCAAGCCTTGGATGGTGGCTGCCCAGCTGCCTAGGGCCGGCCTGAGGCACAGTTAAGCCTAGGATGGCGGCTGCCCAGGCATTGGCAGCAGCAGAGGTGTGATGGGGGTGTTACCTTCCCCTGATCGCTGGGGTGCCTCCCACCCCTGAGGGCTCCCAGACTATGAGAGGGGACAGGCTGGGCTGAAAAGCACTGCCCCTCCAGTGCATGAATTTTCATGCACCAGGCCTCCAGTAATAAAATAACTTTTACAGTTTTAAAGTGACTTGTCAGGTGTCCTATATTAAACCTACTCTAATGTCTTCTTCATGCGAAACAAACCAATAATTGTAACAATCCGGTTACAAGAAAACGCAATGCTTTAGTGCAAATGAGGTACTCAATGACTGTTTTCAAATGGTCAATCCTGTTCTAGCAGCTACAATGGTTTTTTTGGGTTCTGGTCTTTATATTTGGGGAATTCTTAAGAAGGAGAGCACAATGTATTGCTAGAATTTCTGTGATTTTGCCCATTATGTCATCAAAAAGATGAACTGACATATGTGACAGTTGAGGGGAGGAAGGAGAAGATATCAGTACTTTGTTATTGTTTTTTTCCAGTACTGTATTTTATTTATGGTTTAAATTCAGACATTAAACATACCCAATCCCAAACTTTACCACAATCTAGCCTTATATAATACATGATCCTTTCTTAACTAATTTCACTAGTACTATTCTACAACGTATTAAAATAACCTAAAACAGCTGAAACAGATTTGGCTCAGTGGATAGAGCGTCAGCCTGTGGACTGAAGGGTCCCAAGTTCAATTCCAGTCAAGGGCATGTACCTTGGTTGCAGGCACATCCCCAGTAGGGGGTGTGCAGGAGGCAGCTGATCGATGTCTCTCTCTCATCGATGTTCCTAACTCTCTCCCTCTCCCTTCCTCTCTGTAAAAAATCAATAATATATATTTTTAAAATATATAAAAAATAAATTAAATAACCTAAAACATAAGCCAGATTTTTCCACTCTTACCTGTGCCATCAGCTTTTGATTATTAGGGTGGCATGAAATGCACTGCAGGAAGAATGCCACCGTGGCATTCTCAATTGCTGTCCTCTGTTGAGCAGTCAATCCTGCTGTAGTAGCTGAAGAAAGAGAAGCTGATCTTGCACTGCTCTGTTGTGCACCTAAATTATGTCCTCCAGAAGTGGACCCAGAGTGACATAACAAAAACAGAAGTGCTGTCCACAGTGGATTGACTTCTGAACCACCAAGCCAGTCTTTCATAACATGGCTACTGCCAACTTCTGTCAAAAACCTAAGAATAGGTGCAACCAGGTCTGCTGTGATGGGCATCTTACTGCATTGCTGTGGAACGTGATGCCGCCTGAGTTTGTCCTGGAACGCATCTATTGACTGAGCGATGCTTTCCGAGTAAGAAATGTGGCTAAAGCAGAAACTAGCCAGACTCCTCACAAGAAGCGATGGCAAACCTGAGTCCAATAATTGTTTGATAGCTTCTGGAGATTGAGAAGAGGAAGCAAGAGTTGCTAAGTGTGATTCGGTTAGTGCAAGAGGGGCTTGTGCGTTTTTAGAGTCATCTGTTAAAGATGAACTAAGATCTTGCTTTTTGCTGTCATCTGTCATAGATAGTCTGTGATGACACTGTATTGGAGGAGGTGTAATTCCCATCCAGCCCATCAGCAAAGAAAAATAACTTGGATGTACGTGGCACATTGAGCAAAGTAGACTGTCAACAGCTTTTTTCAAAACCATATTGCAGGGAAGAGACATGGACCAATTAAACAGTAACCTAGAGGAATAAAAGATACCAAGTTAATGATGTGTATGTATAGATACATATTAATATATATTCTTATATTTATTCCAAATAATTCTACTAGAGATCTAAACTCTAATGAAATCTATATTGTTTATTTAACATAAATATTATTACATGTTAAGATTTCAGGAAGACGGCTTGTAATATACATTAAGTATTTAGGTAAATTAGAAGGTAGAATAAAAGTATAAAATGAGTACAGAAAACCAAGAGATCTATATTAAAATTAGAGGCCCAATGCACGAATTTGTGCACCAGTGGGGTTCCTTGGCCTAGCCTGTGGGATCAGGCTGAAACCAGCTCTCTGATATCCCCTGAGAGGTCCTGGATTGAGAGAGGATGCAGGCCAGGCCAAGGGACCCCAAAGATGCACACAATCAGAGAGAAGCAGGAGGTTGGCAATTCTCTGTATGATCTCCAAAAATTGACATTAAAAAAAAACAATGAGCCAAAACCGGTTTGGCTCAGTGGATAGAGCGTCGGCCTGCAGACTGAAGGGTCCCAGGTTCGATTCGGATCAAGGGCACGTACATTGGTTGTGGGCACATCCCCAGTAGGGGGCGTGCAGGAGGTGGCTGATCGATGTCTCTCTCATCGATGTTTCTTTCTATCTCTCTCCCTTTCTCTCTGTGAAAAATCAATAAAATGTATTAAAAAAAATCAAATTATTTACCAATAAAATTTAACATGACTGATGGCTTAAATATATGTTTGCAAATCAAAAATTATTAGTGACTTTCACTAATAAATCCCAGATTATACCAACTGGTAGGGGCAAATATGATAATGACCGACTCCAAGACAAAAACCCAATCTTTTATCAGTCACGACTCTTCAAAAGTAAATATAATATTCTGATAAGACTTAGGAGTTATCAGGCAGTAGGCTCAACAATGCATTAGCTGAGTATTATGAAGAAAAGTGGGTAGTGGAAACTATTTATCAAAAGAACAATCATAATAGGCATCTAAAATGTAGTAGTGAAAACAGTTAATTGTAACACCCTGACATAGCAAGTCTTTCAAAATTTCTAGCTATACTTTATTCCCCACAATTATACATTAAAGAGAAAACAATCGGATGGGTAAATGTGCAAATAAGATAAACACTATGAAATGTAGGGAATATAGACATTAAACATTCTACTTTTAGGTTGGAAAAACAGGCAATGCATTAATATAACTTTTTAAAACATGAAGATAAATTAAATTTTTGAAACATCTCATTTCAAAATTGTACCAAACTATATTTACCCAATACTTTCAAAGTATAGTTTTTATCCCAATAAGCATATAAAATACTATTTCAAGTGGAAAATCAAAGCAATTTAGTTCTGGAAGGAAAAAGAACTTCACAAATCATACTCACTCAAAGAGGTCTCGGTCTAACAGTGCTGGTAAATCATACTCTACAAGGAGTTCATAACTGTGCCACAGAATTGCTGCTACACAGTGCAAATGAGAAGGAGATGGCATTAGAAGACCATATTCTATTGTTGAAGAGGTAGGGCACATGTAGCTCATTCTGCCACTTCTCTTCATAGCAGCCACTCTTGCAGAATCACTGACCCATTTTAACAAGGCCTGAATTCTTAAAAGAAGAAAATGAAATTCAAATAACTGACATTTAATATGGATAAATATCATCATTGTCTGAAAGAAATATATTTATAAGAAAAACATACTAATTGTTCTCATGAGTTTTAATCTAAAATAGAAGGGGAAAGGAATTATATAAGCAACAAGGACATAGTAGTTCTAATTTTCCAATAACCTTTCCAATCTTAACCGATGAAAATGTTTGAGATAATAACTATAATTCAACAAATAAACATTAATTCCTACCTGACTTATAACAATATATATAACTAGAATTACAGTACATACAACTTAACAAACTCACCATCTCTTCTAAATTTTCTCTCACAACAAATCCATACAACCTAGAGGAGTAATCTGGAGCTAATTCTTCATTGTGTAGAATCACATGCAATATAGCCTGTTTCATAAATCTTGCTCCCATCCATTAATACTAGTAGCAGCCACTCACCCTCCTTCATTCTGAAAACAGAATATAAGCCCAACATATGTCCTTTTATAAGTGCCCCTCTACTCTCAATCCCCTGGAGCTGGGGACCACTAACTGAGAGTCAAAGATTGATTAAAGCAATAGTGATTTGAAGTTTAAGAAACAGAAAAGATACATTGCCCATTCTTAAAACACTATTTACATTTATTTGCTTTCAAATTTCTATTTTAAACCATCAGAGTTTTTTCTAGGTAAAACAGATAGAGGTAGGAAGGTATATGTGAAAATATGTTTAATGTTCACAAAAATCTCTAGAAATTGCATCATATAAAGTCATAAATGGTCTTAACTTTTATAACATGATCTAAGGAGAAAGTATTACAAATTAATTTAAAAATGAGACTATATACCTGTCTTTTGTTCCAGGGTCCTGAGTTGTTCCAAGCTGATAAAGAATATCTATAGTAGAGTCAGAAGAGAGCCCATTCAGTCTTCCAAAAAGTAAAGGGCTATTTAAATCTTATAATAAAGAACCAAAAGGAAAAAGTTGTTAAAGAAGCAAATGGAATGTGATTTGCTCAATTTAATGTTATCCATTAAAAATAACTCTTCTGTAAATTCCAACAAAAAAAACAAACTCAAAAAATAATAAAGGCATAAATAAAGTTAATTTCAGAAATAGAAGTAACCACAAATGACATAATTCAAGTCATTGCTTTGCAAATGTAAAAATTAAAATATCGAAGTTACTGGTCACCTGTAGGATCACTGCCTGACGCTGCACAATTTCTCAGCAGAATGTCTATGAGCTTCAGGCCAATTCTAGTGGACTGCAGGCCTATCTTCACAAGCACGACCTCGATGTTCGGTGAATGCATTCCACAGTACGGGGACATCAATAAGGCAGCACAAGTCTGCAGCAGATTAGCAGTAGGTGCAGCAGCACATGCCATCATTCCTTCCAGATCACTGATGTGAGTTAGGCAATGATGTAATAACCGTAACCATCCAATACTGAAATACACAATACAAAGGGAGTTATTAATTTACATAGCTCAAATTATTTCAGGAGTAAAACAAAACTTCTTAAAGATCAGCATGCTATGTCTCATAAATAGCACCAATCTATGTAAAAAAAGTTTTAGAATACTATACTATCAAATAAAGAATTAACTAAACAATAAGTTTCCCCTGTGAGAGAATACATAAAAATATTTGTGATAGTAGTATTTTGAAATTATGTGCTTGCTTCTTTTTTAATGTCAGAAAATCTATACTAATAAAAGAGAAAGATACAAATTAACCGTTACTTTGTGACACCAACCAGCCTATCAGGAGTATGTAAATTAACCCGATAAAGATGGCGGCTTAATTTGCATGCGCAGGCACCGAGCAGCTGAGGGTGGGGCGGCCCACTTGTGCACGTGACCACACCTGTCTCTGGGACCCAGGCTGCTCTGAGCCTGTAGGACCGCCTTTAGGCCCGGAGTCCTAGAACAATCCCCAGTCACTCGAGGCCTATAAGCGCAGGCACCGAGCAGCCGGGAACAGGACAGCACCAAATGGCCTGCGTCCTGGGGTCAGGCGACCTCGGGAGCCAGGCCACTCTGAGCCTGTAGGCTCGCATGTAGGCCCAGAGCAGCCAGGGTCCCGAAACAACCAACCCATAGCCACTCAAGGCCTACATGCACTGGCGCTTGGGAGTCGGGTTCCCAGGGAAGCCACTAGAGTGTCCGATCCTGTCAGCCCAGCCTGGGGCAGCTGGAGTTCGCAGTCCTTTTTGTTTGTACAGCCCCTGGACCGGAAGCAGAAACCAAAAGCGTGGGGAGCACCAGGAATTCTGGGAATCGTTCTGGTGGCAGCCCCGGGAACAGAAGCAGAAGGCCAGAGTGCAGGGAACACCAGGAATGCTGGGAATCATAGTTCTGGTGGTAGATGCGTTACAGGATCTCCTAGACACTAGAGCAAAGTGAGCCTGGAGCTAATTACTGTCACAGGTGGAGGATGGGGAGAAAGCAAAGGTGAGAGACATTAGTAAAGTCACAGTGTCAAAGAAAAATTAAAGGAAAGATATCCTGCAACTTCTAGAAAATCTCCACCAATGGAGCAAAGAAGAAAAAAAAAGGCCTCTATTATTCTGTGAGCACTAAACCAAACTGGGTTGGGGTCTCAGAAAATTAGCTCATATGATTGCAAAGACAGACAGAAATCCTGGATTGGAGAGGGCTCCCCTGAGTGCTCCCAGAATGGAGAGGGTACAGGTCAGTCTGAGGGACCCACCCGAGTGCACAAATATTCGTGCACTGGGCCTCTAGTGTTTTTATATATACACATACTTAAGTGTATAAATATAAACTGTATAGGACGATAGAGTTGAAAAAATGTAGTCTTACCAGCTTGGGAATTAAAAAGATATCCTAAATTTTATATCAGGCAAATCTTTCAGTAAAACCAGTTTATAAAATTTCCAAACAACAAAATATTCCAGAAAAATATATTCAGGTCCTTGTTTGGTTTGTATGGCTCAAATACAACCCTTTTGCCAACTGGCGTTTAGGAATTACTATATAAGACTACATCAATTTATGTGGTCAATTTCTATGGTTTAGATAGATTCTTGGTGATAGACATTTAGATGCTTTCTAAAAATATGTTGTTATTGATTTTTATAGAGAGAGGAAGAGAGATAGGAACATTGATGGGAAAGAACCAAAACTGATTGGCTTCCTCCTGCATGGCCCCTATTGGGAATCAAGCCTGCAACCCAGGCATGTGCCCTAATTGGGAATCAAACCAGTGACTTCTTGGTGCATGTGTTGACACTCAAACACTGAGCAACAGTGGCCAGGCCAGATATTATTATATTAGACTCTAACCCAAGAAACTAAAATCCACATCCACATATATCACATTAAGAATCATCGCAAGGATTAAACACACATAAATCTAAATTTTAACTAGCTTCAAGATTCTGCTTTGATAGAATTGTCTTTATTAAACTTAAAAACAAACAAACAAACAAAAAACATGTTCTTATATAGATACCTATTCAATAAATTCCTAAACCCTAAAAAATAAAAGCCACCGTCCTGACTGGTATGGCTCAGATGGTTGAAAATTATCACATGTACTAAAGGTCTCTGCTTATATTCCCAGTCAGGGCACATGCTCAGATTGTAGGTTCCATCCCCAGTAAGCAGCAGCCAATCAGTGATTTTCTCATATTATTGTTTCTCTCTCTCTTTCCCAAAGCAATAAAACCATTTAAATTAAATAAGTAAAATTACAGAATAATTTCATAGAATGAGAAATAAGCATACCTTGTTTTAGATACCTGATCTTCAGATGGTAGAAAGGGATTATTAACTGTGGCTGAAGAAGTGGTACCAAAAGCAGTCAGGCCCAATAATTTAATTTGCGAAAGCCCTAATGTGCTGGCATCTCGAGGACGATGGAGTCTAAGGCAGACAGCAGAGGCTACTTCTGCTTTTACAAGCTGAATTTTTATATAGGTGAGACCACTTGTGACTACAGGAGTGGACAAAGGTAGCATATTTATCCCATCTGCACTCACTTCAACAGACACTGAGGATGGGCAGGCTGCAGAAGAGAAAATGAAACAATTACTAAAGAAATAAGTAAAATTAGCCTTCCTAGGTTAGTGAAAATTCCAGTAAAACAGCAACTTTCAGTTATATTCACAATGAAGTTGTCAAAAGAGCATTTATATACAAAATCATTCATTGATTCTCACCGTAAGTTGTTTTAATCTATTTTCCGATATATAATATGAAATCTACAACATAATAAAAGTTGTTTTTAAAAAATTCTTTCACTTCAAAAAAGAGTAACTTAAAAATATACAGCTCACATGTACTTGACTCTCTATTTTATTTAGAATTATCTCCAACAATATGGGACATGTGATTAATATGTTCACTGTTGTCAACAATTTGAGAAAAATATAATTTTTAAAACTGCTTTTCCACCAACTCATTATTTCACTACTACTACAATATTGCAATGATTTTAAACATAGCTGAGTTTAGAAATTTCTTTCACCTCTTATTTTTTGGTTTCACTTTCAAATCTTAGCCAAATATCCTGAAAGTTTGTTTTTTTTAGGAAGTAACACGTATTGTACGCCAATTACACACCAGGTTTACAATAAGACTATACAAGTCACATTGAGTATTATCCACAAAACCTTGAGATACGTATTATCCACATTTTACACAAGTTGACAGAGTCCAAGAGAGATTAAGTAAGCCAAACCCCCACATTACAAATGGCACATTTTACATTTTAGTACATGTTTGATTCTAAAGCTTAGGTTATTTCTACTGGAAAACAACGTATCTTCAATTTCTGCTCCAATCCATAATAAAATCAAAATGTTTTATTAAGCTCTCCTTCACATCATTATTCCTACATCAATACTCATGTGCAAATTCAGGCTATATTTTCAAAGTCACCATTTATATGAACCACTTTCCATTGCTTTCCAAATAAAAGCAATTTCTTCCTCATCTTAGATTAATCCCTTAAGACTTACATTAACTTATATTTTACCATGTAACACACACACACACACACACTACATATACACACTAGAGGCCCAAGTGCATGAATTCATGAACCAGTGGGGTCTCTCAGGCTGGCCTGCAGGATCGGGCCAATACCAGCTCTCTGACATCCCCCAAGAGGTCCCGGATTGCAAGAGGGCACAAGCGAGGTCAAGGACCCACCAGTGCACAATCGGGGCCAGGGAGGGACGCTGGAATTGGCCAGCTGGGGAAGGACCACAGGCGGGCTCCATGGCATAACTGGCCCACCTTGCTCAATCCCAACTGGCTGCAGCCTAGCAACAAGCTAATCTACCAGTTGGAACACTTACCTCCTGGTGGTCAGTGCACGTCACAGTAAGCAATTGAGTGGCTTTAGCATATCATCAGCATATTACACTTGGATTAGTTGAAAGGGCAACTGGACAACTGAACACTTACTTACCATATTAAGCTTTTATTATATAGGATATGTATGTTTTATTATTGATTTCAGAGAGGAAGGGGAGAGTGGGGGGAGAAATAGAAACATCAATGATGATAATCAATCAATCCCCTACTGTGGATTGAGCCTCCAACCCAAGCATGTGCCCTTGACTAGATATGAACCCAGGAACTTTAAGCACACAGGCTGATGCTTTATCTACTGAGCCCAACCAGGTAGAGCACATAGTTCTTTGTTAACCTGATAAAATCCTGTGGATTAGTATACTTCTTTCTGCATTTTACTAATTATATCTGTTTCTATTCAAAAGGGGATTCCACAATTATATTAGGGTATAAAAGTAATCTAATCTAACAAATAAATGAAAAATTTTTTATTCTTCCAAATATGCCATTGATCTGCAAAATCACCCATTGTTCTTCATGCCATTATTAAGTGACATCAATCAACAAACATAAATGTGAAAATTTCAATAATTCTATTAAAATTATATTTTAAAACTGAAAGAATTGAGGGACCTCATATATACAAACTAGTATTTCACACTATTTTATGAAAAAATGAAGAGTTCCTGCTTCTCTTAGTGCATAACTTATTTTCTAAAACTGTTTGATTTACCTTGCAGCTTTAACAAATATTCAATGAAAAAGGATTAAATTAATAATACTCAAACTACCAAACAAAAAAACTCACTCAAATGTTTAAAATATTACAAAGGATTGCCTTCAAAATATTATGATTTAAAAATTCCTTACATTTGTAGTTATCTTTACAATGGGAAGTGGACACACATAAGCCTATGCTAACTTCACATTATAGAGCTAGTATTGAGTGTCATGCTAGAAAAACTTGGTACCTATAAATATGTAAACTCATTCATTTCAACTTAATAAATTTGAGGGACAAGAAAAGGCAATATATAATTAACTGGAATACATATGGATTTCATCAAACATTCTATTTGAGGAATAAACTTATCGGTTCATTTTATGGGAAATAATTTGTTAATGTCAAATATTATACTAAAAACTAGAGGCTGGGTGCACGAAATTCGTGCATGTGGGTGTGTCCATCAGTCCAGCCGGCACCCTCTCCAATCTGGGACCCCTCGAGGGATGTCTGACTGCCCATTTAGGCCCAATACTGGTGGCCTTCAGCTACAATCCAGAATTACTGGCTCCCAACTGCTCACCTGCCTGCCTTGCTGATTGCCCCTAACCACTTCTGCCTGCCAGCTGATCACCCCCTAACTACTCTTCTGCCAGCCTGATTGATGCCTAACTGCCCTTGCCTGCAGGCCCGGTAACCCCTAACTGCCCTCCACTGCAGGCCTGGGTCTCCCCCAACTTCCCTCCTCTGCCTGCCTGGTCACCCCTAACTGCCCTCCCATGCAGGCTTGATCACCCAACCCCCCTCCACTGCTGGCCATCTTGTGTCAACATGAGGGTAGCCATCTTGTGTGTTGGAGTGGTGGTTAACTTGCATTTTACTCTTTATTAGATAGGATAGAGTCCTGGTGCACAGGTGTGGGCCGATTGGATTGCCCTTCAGGTGTCCTGGATCAGGGTAGAGTTCCCTTGGGGTTTGGGGTGGCCTGGGCTAAGGGCCTGTGGTGGTTTACAGGCTGGCCACAGTCCCCAGTGACCTAAGTGGAGGCCCTGATATCTAGGATTTATTTATCTTCTATAATTGAAACTTTGTAGCCTTCAGTAGAGGCCAGGGTAGGCCAGGAACTTGGCTTTCTCCATCACCAGGGAAACCCAAGGCTCCAATCGCTCCGTGGCCTCAGCCATCATAGTTGGGTTAATTTGCATACTCTCCCCTGACTGGCTGGTGGTGTGGCTTGTGGGTATAGGGAGTTATGGTCAATTTGAATGTTATTCTTTTATTAGATAGAATTTCAAAATTAACAAATCTAGAAATCCTGTCTTTTTCACCATTTGCTAAATACTTTTCTCATTATTATGTTTCTATATTATAGTTTACATTTATTATGCTTCTTTACAAAAAAAATATTACTGACTTGCAAGAGATGCAAGGTGAGGTTGGATATGTATCTCTTTCAGAAGTACTGCTGCAGGAAGGTGAATGGTAAGGTCACACCAAGCCTCCTCTGGCAGAAAGATGTAGGACCAAGCAGCAGAGCGAGCTCTTCTATGGGGTGGGGTGGCCTGCAAAAGCACCTCAGCTGGTTGGGCAGTAGGACTGCTAGATGTGATTGTACCTACAAAAGACATTTTAAATGAAAACTTACAAAAGGAACCCAATAAAGCATCAAGAACTATTCAAATCATATTAATATAAGAAAATTTGGTTAATAACATGAACATTTTTGATACTATGAATATAGTTAAAACACTCAGCATGATTTGCCACAATATTTACAAAACATCACAACACCTAATCAATTGAGATGACAAGTTCACTTTTAGTTGCTGCCTAATTTCTTTTTACTCACATATTGAATGAAAACTAAATAACAAATCTAGCACTATAATCCTCAAGTAATTTAAGTAAAACACAATGTCCAATACATCCTTGAACCTGAAAATAATCAATTTTTTTGTTTGTTAATCCGCACCTGAGGATATTTTTCCATCAATATTGAGAGATAATAGGAGGGATTGGGAGAGAGAGAGAAAAAAGAAACATTGATGTGAGAGAGACACATTGATTAGTTGTGGCCAGAGATCAAACTTGCAACCGATGTAACATGTTGTTGACCGAGAATCGAACATGGGGGTCCACAGGTCAAAACTCTATTCACTGAGTGAAACTGGCTAAGGTGAAAATAACCACTTTTATTCTAAGATGACAATGTTCATGGAGTTACAAATATGAAAAATATAAAAGAAACTACATAGACTGAAAAATGGAGCAAATATTTAATCTGAAGCTTCTTCAAAGGAAAATACCACACAAAGAAAGAACAAGTTCTTTAATACTAGCATTTACAGTAAAAACTGATATCTCTTCTATTTAGTCTTCTACATTACATTTTTATTTTAACTCAAAATAAAAACAAATATTACTGCTAAAGAACTATTAAAAACTTCCCTCCTAATAAGTAGAATGTTTCAAAAACCACTAACTATAAAATCAAGTGTTTTTCATTAAAATGGTATTGAAATTCATGACTCACATTAGTACGGCGGGGAGGCCAAGGGTCTCTCAGCCCAGGCTGCACCCTCACAGTCTGAGAGTCCTGAGGTGATGTCTTATTGATGGCTTAGCGTTGCCACGGAGGCAGAAGAGGCTCACACCATTGCTGCTGCCCTAGCCAGCCATTAGCCCAGCTTCTGCCTGAGTGGTGCTCCCCCTATGAGACCACATTAACCACCAGGGGACAGCTCCTGCATTGAGCATCTGCCCCGTGGTGGTCAGTTCATTTCATAGCAACTGGTCATTCTGCTGTTTGGTCGATTTGCATATTAGCCTTTTATTACATAGGACTGTCAACTTATTTCAACAACTATTTCTGTTTCATTCCAGTTCACAAACTACATAAATTCATACCAGTAGGATTTA
The DNA here is from genome assembly GCA_004026805.1 of Lasiurus borealis. Taxonomy (NCBI): domain Eukaryota; kingdom Metazoa; phylum Chordata; class Mammalia; order Chiroptera; family Vespertilionidae; genus Lasiurus; species Lasiurus borealis. Next base: position 23,239 of record PVJN01004566.1, on the reverse strand, counting down.
ATAACTATTTTCTTACCTAGAGGTGCAAAGTTATGAATTCCTTCTGCATTGTCAGGCTCAGAAGCTAGTATTCTTGTTTTCAAACTGCTGTCCACAGCTTTATTCGGACCAGAGTCAAGAAATTTCATAATAGTTGATACCATACTTCTTGCAGTGTTTACAATAGCTCTTGTGCTGGTTACCATATTGTTGCAAATGAGCTGAACACCACCTAAATTTACCAAAAAATACTAAATGAATCTTAGGACAGATAGTTTGACATTAACTTAACTTTCCTAAAGACTACCCAAATGAGAACATAACATGCTATCAAATGATTACATTTAAAGAACTAATGGAATTTTATCTTACCCATGTCATGGAATGCTTTCAAGGCATCACTAGTATCCAATACTCTCAAAATGAACCACAATAATGGTTCTGATAACTGGCAAGTAGCAAGAGAGCCCTAATAAAACAAAAAAAAGTACATGTACATCTTAAGTTTAAAATAGCAATTGTTAATTTACAGTAAATTAGGACAATTAAATTTCTTATTAAATGCAGTATTCAACCAAAACCAGTTTAGCTCACTGGATAGAGCGTCATTCTGGGGACTGAAAGGTCCCAGTTCCGATTCCGGTCAAGGGCATGTACCTTGGTTGCAGGCACATCCCCAGTAGGAGGTGTGCAGGAGGCAGCTAATTGATGTTTCTCTCTCATCCATGTTTCTAATTCTCTATCCCTCTCCCTTCCTCTCTGTAAAAAAATCAATAAAATATTTTTTTTAAATGTAGTATTCCTTTATAGTCTATTATAAAATGACACCCTTAACCTGTCACTACATACAAAGTGTCTGCTAAAACATAAGAAGTCTCACTTGAATCAAAAAGGAACAATATCCTCTCTGAATTCAGAGCACATTTTTAAACATCTGTCTTCACCTACTATTATCACTTTTACCTTAAGTTAATGTGCATTAATTTTTACTTCACTTCAAAAATTAATCTTTCCCAAATATATTTGTATCTTCCATTCAAGAAATATGCATATGCAATATATACTTAAGAAAATAATAATTATGCAGTGACATATAAAAAATTCTTTACAGCCAGGACCGGTTTGGCTCAGTGGATAGGGCGTCGGCATTCAGACTGAAAGGTCCTGGGTTCGATTCTGGTCAGGGGCATGTATGTACCTTGGTTATGGGCAAATCTCTAGTAGGGGGTGTGCTGGAGGCAGCTGATAGATGTCTCTCTCTCATCAATGTTTCTAACTTTCTATCACTCTCCCTTCCTGTGTGTAAAAATCAATAAAATATATATTTACAAAAAAAAATTCTTTACAAAATTGTTTTTAAAAATCTGTATTTGAAAGACTAAAAGTTTTTAAAATCACATTTTAAAAAAGGAAATATAAAAAGCAATTATTTTCTAACATTTTCCCTTTAAAAGTACCCTAATTTTGCCCTAACCAGTTTGGCTCAGTGGATAGAGCATCAGCCTGCGGACTGAAGGGTCCCAGGTTTGCTTCTGATCAAGGGCATGTACCTTAGTTGTGGGCACATCCCCAGTAGGGGGCATGCAGGAGGCAACTGATCAATGTTTCTGATTGATGTTTCTTAACTCTCTCTCCCTCTCTTCCTCTCTGTAAAAAAAAAATCAATAAAATGTTTAAATAAATAAATAAAGTGCCCTAATCTTGAATTTCAATTGAAAGAAAACTAAATATGCAACATAAACTTGAAAAAATACTCATTAAATTTCCATATATAATATTTAAAGACAACATTTTATTATTCAACTATGCTATTGGGGGGTTGGAGAGGAAAAAACTTTTGGGACAATGGGGAAAAATTCTAAAATTTAAGAATATGATAACTATATCACTGTGGTTGTCTTTGAAAATTAACACTTCCAAGATATCTTACTCTCCAATGTCCACTAATAATTTATTGTTCTCATCTGTTGATGTTGTTCATTTTCCAATATGTAATATAAATACTCTATTCATCTCTAAATAATTCTCTACTCCCATTGTCAGAAACTACTTAAATTACTACAACTGTTGTTGATCAAACTTACCTGTCTGCCCATATATCCACAAGCCATGTAGGTTAAAATTGGCTGCAGCATCATGTGCACTGTAGACGCTTTTTTACTAAGGGTTGTCAGTATGGTAAATAATCCATCCCCAACTGATATGGCATCTAACCCACCATGAAAGTTTTCATGTTTGGTGAGATGTAATCCACTTGCCCCTAGTTTAAATAAAAAGATTACACAGTTTTTTAAGAGCATATTCTTAAAACCCAGTAATAATTAAAATATACTTAACGGTCATAATTAAAATATACTTAAGTTATTTTTTCTGAAACCACTGAAGAATGGGTACATTAATAGCTGTCTATGCTTGTAGGGCGTGGGGGTATACCTAGAAATTAACTAATATTCAGTAGAGCATGCTTTTGGTAATATGAGATACATGAGTTATCTCTATTGCTGGTAACAATAAAAAGAAGTTGTTATATTATATGATCAAAGAACATAATTCAACATAGCTATATATGAAGCAGAAAGAAAATGGAGAGAAAAATGTGATATTTATATGTAACTACTTTCAAATAGCTAATGATTAAAAGAAGATCACTAACATAGACACTCACAAAATATAATTTTATATATATATATATATATGTGTGTGTAAGTATATATATATACATATATATATATATCTCACAAAAAGAAAAAATATATCAGGAAAAATGTGTCACAATTTACAAAAATTCAATTACTTTAAAAATTAACAAATATATTAGCAATAACAAATATATTAGCAATACTTTTGTCATTGATGTGTGTCATAGAAAATATCCTTTGAATAAATTTTATATTTTGCTTTTTAGAAAATGTAAATAAATCTTACAGATTCCCTAATACCAAATCTGATGTATAAGTTTTCATTTTAAAATATCAGAAATATGCCGCTAATTATGGTATCTGACTTTATGATGATATTTTTTCTTAATTTAATTGACATTATTTTGTTAGTATTTTCCAATTACTTAAAATTTTTCAGTATTTCAATTTAATTCATTGATTGAAGCCATTCTACATAAGTTTTCACTAATGAAAATCAACCATTTTAAGAAATTTACAATTACCCCTACAGCATAAAGTGCAAGAAAATGAACTCATAGATTGCTAAAGAGAAGAGATATAGCACCAAAAACAAGAATAAGATTAATAATATTCTCAATACGTACCAATTATCATCGCCATGGCACTACTATTACACAGGCCCAGAGCAGACAAAATCTGGCTCATTATCTGCTGGTTGGCTAACACTAAGTCAGCGACATATGCAGGTGATCCTTGAATACTACTATTGCTTCCATTACCATCTTTGCCTCCTGAGACTTTTTCTTCATCTGAAACACTGTCTGTCGTATTGCTGGTCACAGAAACTCTGGCACTGTATTCCCTATTGCCCGAAAGAGGCAGCTGTACTAAAATGTTAACCAGTTTTAACATATCAAACATGAGCTGATCTCTTGTCATTTCTCCACAAACTGCTTTTGCATCACCTGGACGAATGAGGTTGGCAAAGAGTCCCCCAAAGCATGCTCGAGCACCCACTGAGCTATCTGATCCACTTCGAGACATGACTTTGTCAGAGCAAGTGATATAGTGGTGCACTAAAAAGGTGACAGACTCTATCACAGCAGAAATAGTACTAACTGAAACGACTTCAAAATTCTGCTCCAGAGTAAATTCTAAGAGCTTTACTTGAGCATCAAGAGGTCCTTGGCCTGTCTGGAAGGCACCCCTGCAGACAAAGATAGAGAATTGAAAATTAATCCATTTTAAGATATTTGGGCGGGGAAGTCAACAACATAAAACAATAAAGCTAAACTCATGGTATTCACTATTTCATTTGGTAGCAAATGGTTTCCATGTCTTCCTGAGTCCTTGTTCCTATCTCTATTTTATACAAAATTAAAAATGACTTCCCTTCAAAACAGAAAACTAAAGGACAAGTAAATCAAACGGGTGACTCTGAAGCTACAGAATAAAATATGTAAACATCACAAGGTACTCTTCCTACTAAAATTAGCTGTTATATTTTTTCCTCAAATGTTACTACTTTAAACATTTCCTACTGGTTTTAATTTCAAAAATTAAGATTCAATCAAATCATTATTATGCATCAGAACTAAAAACTCTCGAGTTCTGCTATGCCTAAAATCATCGCCCACAACTTATTAAGAAAAAATTAAATGGACTTTAAAGTCATAAATAAATCTTCTTGAAATCATCAGATCCCTAAGGGCAAGGTATACCAAAAAGCCCGACATTTATAAAAAGACAGTCACCTCCAAGGAGATAGAATATGAGCATTGGCTTTCCTATGGCAGAATTAATAAGAGACACTGGCAATATACAAATGGGTGAGAAGAAGTGCACTACAGTATTTAACAAATTGCTAAACACAAGGGATGCGAGGGTGATTGACATACACTGAGTGGCCAGATTAATGTTCTCTCTGAATACATAATAATCCAGCAACTCAGTTATATCCTATATAATAAAAGGCTAATATGCAAATTGTCCCCTTGACCAAGAGTTTGACCAGCAAGCGGGCCGGCTAACTGCCCATGTCCCCTCCCTCTAGCCAGGCTGGCCGGACCCCAACCATGCATGAATTCATGCAACGGGCTTCTAATACATATATATTATCATAATAATCTGGCCACTCAGTGTAGAATCTTTGGAGTTCACATCCATTCAAAGGCAACCTTCCTCACCACCACCTCCATGCACCCTGCTCTATGCATCAATTCCATTGGGCTGATCCTGAATTATGCGCTTTATAAATAAACTAGTAAACATGAATAAAATGTTTTTCCTGAGTGCTGTAATTTGTCCTAGAGAATTAGCAAACCTGAGGAATTATGAAAACCTCTCAATTTGTAGCCAAATTGTATGTATGTGGTTAACCATAGCAACAACAAAACCCAATCCAAACTCAATGTCTAAAAAGAGTGACTCAAATATTCACACTAAACAACCTAGAAGAGTCTTATCTCCTCTCAGGCAAAAAATATTATTCACTTCAATGCCTAAAGGCTATGCGTTTATCTAAAGCAAAAAACTATAGGAATACATTTTTGTGTTTACAGCATAAGAAAACATGTGACAGAAGAAAAGACGGGAGAAAGAAACTGAAAATATATTGTTGTAAAGTTCTGACATATGAGTGAGAAATTGGAAATACACCGTTAGAATTAAATGTATGTTAAGGTAGACTATGATTTAATTACATTAAATGTAATTATTGATATAGTGGACTAAAATTTTTCACTTTGCTATTTTTCTATTTAGTCTTTGTTCCTTTTAAAAAATCATTTTCTGCATACTTTTTGGAGTAAGTTGATGATTTCATTTGTTTCCACTATTGGCTTATTATTTATTAATAACTAAATTTGATTATTGTGATGCCCTCAATCTATGATATACATCCCCCCCTTTTTTTCCTCCATCATAATCTACCTTAACTTACTAGAACATATAACCTGGGCCCCTGGCACTTGCAACTATCCTTTGAAATGAGAGCAGTCTTTTAGAAGTGAGCAGTTATACCTGTGAATTTGATGATAACTTTAGGTAGTGTTAGTATAGTACTGAATGGTAAGATATCAATTGATGTCCGGTAAGAAAAATGGAAAGACACCATGTATTTAATATCTGAAAAAAACACTATTTGCTCTCTTCCACCACGTGGAGAGAAGGAAATGTTCTCCTTGCTCAGAATAAAAGCTGAAGCTCTAACCACTGAGAAAAACGGGCCAGGCCCTTCCTCCTTAATCTTAATATCCTCCTGTTTATCTTCTCCCAGATAGATGCCTCAAAAAAATAAGAGTAATACATATTACACATCAGAAATATATGTATACACTGAAATATACCTTTCTGTTGAAAGTATATGAATTAGTTTAAGTAAAAATTCACTGAATATCTGAGGACATGTTGAAGAAAGATGCACTTGTAACCGGGTAAGAAATTCTTGCATAGCTTGTGTAGCTGTTGGCCCAACCTGAAAAGAAATGAAATTTCATTGAAAACTGCTTACTGATAACAATTAAGAAATTATTCATTTAAAAAGGCTCAAGTGTTAAATACTATACTGTTGTAACTTTGATTTGAAGAACAAAAATATTATCAGTAATAGCAGGAAACTGATTCATTTTTAGATATTCATAAATAGGAAATTTCAGATTCAGAATTTAAGTTCTAAGAAGGTAAGACTTATTCTTTGTCACTACTTATATTCCTAGCACCTAACAATATCTAGCCTAGCACAGAGCTAAGAATTAAAAGATATCACTGTAGCCTTAGCCGGACTGGTTCAGTGGATAGACTGTCTACCCACAGACTAAAGGGTCCCAAGTTCAATTCCAGTCAAGGACACATTCCTCAGTTGCAGGCTTGATCCCTGGCTCTGGTCAGGATGGGGAGGCAATCAACTAATGTATCTATCACATCAATGTTTCTCTCTGTGTGTCTCTGCCTCTCCATTCCACTCCCTCAAAAAAATAAAAAATAAAATTTGCCCTGTTTTGACTCAGTGGATAGAGCATCAGCCTGTGGACTGAAGGGTCCCAGGTTTGATTTTCTGGTCAAGGGCATGTACCTTGGTTGTAGGCCCATTCCCAATAGGAGCTGTGCAGGAGGCAGCTGATCGATGCTTCTCTCTCATCAATGTTTCTAACTCTCTATCTCTCTCCCTTTCTCTGTAAAAAATAAATAAAATGTATATTTTTTTAAAAATCAATGAAAAACTATCCTAGGGTAAAGATTAACAACAAAAGATAAAAAAGATAATATTGCAAGATAATCTTGAATAACTTCTATTACAAATATGCTATGAATACTACATATATTTTTTATAAAAAGAAATATAATAAATATTTTTACAACAGTACAATATAACTAGAAATTAGAATGACATAAAAGAAATCTGTTTCAAGACTAAAAATGTTTATAAGTTTTGGTACATCTTACTTTTCTGTTAAATAAAATAGCTAATACTAAAAAATAAGTACATTGCATGAATTGTCAATTCATAGAGAAGTCATTACAAATGATACATAAATTTTAAAAGCTTTAATTCCAAAATTTTTGAAACGCTTCCCTGACTTTCAGGTATTTATTCAGAATATTGCTTAAATGATACAAAATCGATGCCAAAAATCCAACAAAAAACTCTATCGCCTATAATTTAGTTTCAATATAGCTATTACTCCTACATAATAAGGGGCTAATATGCAAATAGACCGAACGCTGGCACAGCCAGAACAACCGCACAACAGATCGCTATGACATGCACTGACTACCAGGGGGCGTGTGCGGAACATGGAGAGCATTGGCCATAGCAGGATGGTGAAGCGGGTGAGGAGGGGCGCCAGACTAAGGCAAGGCGTTCGTCGCTGTCATCAGGACGAGCCTCTGGTGGTTACTGGAAATTCTTGGTTCCCATGCTCCGTGGTCCCACCCAGCACTCACACCTGCTGCTGGTCCTGATCACCCCCAAGGGCTTCACCGCCTCCCCCTGTTCCTGAGGGGCGAATGAGTTAGCAACCGCCACTCGCACCCACTGCTGGCACCGGCCCCAATGGCTCCGCACTGTCAGCGGGTACAAGCAGAGCTAGCGCCATCAGCGCATGGGAGTGACAGCAATGGGAGCGGGGCTGCCATCAGACAGGGGAGCAGGGTCTGCAGTGGGAGGGACTGCACAGGAGCACAGAGGATGGGCCAAGAACAGCTCCTATGCCTACCGTAGCCTTGAAGCCCACAGTTCCTTTTTCAAGGTGCATGAATTCGTGCACGGGCCCTAATTATTAATAATTCAAGACATTTTATTACAATGATACATCAAAGACTACCATTGAATACTGTGGTTATAACAATGTTACATATTTAGGTACATTAAAGTTTTTCTTTACAAACATTTTGATTTTATAGTATGGACCTATCATTGCTTTTCAAAATTCATATTACCTGTGGACTGTGTTGATTTGTTCCATGCGGACTGGTGCCAGAAAGAAATTTCACTAAAACATGAATCAGGTTTGGATCAGAAACCAACAGATGGGCAGTACTGTCCTGAGTACCAATGGAACTGTTGGATCCAGCTATAAAACATTAGAAAACAATAAAAATATAGTAGCTAATATTTTTTAGTTTTAAGGAAAACTAACATATGCCTGGCTATTACAGGTTATTAAATGGATTTGAATTAACTGAGTTGGACTCATTCTTTATTTTCATCCATGATAGATCTGCCTCTCTCCTACTTCAATTATGAAAAACACCCTGTTCTATGTATAATCAACTAGAAAAGAAATAACTAAATGCTTTTTAAACTAAAATTGGGGGGAAAACTATTAATTTTTAATGTTGGTTATTTCAAAGTGGTATACTGCTAACTGATACACAGGCAACACACCAGTTTACTTAGCTGAAGAAAATATCATTTGCATTATATCTACCTTCAGCATCATATAATAAAGCTTTTGATTCCATATTTGGGAAATATATTGCAAATTAGAAAATGGAATTTTCATGCTAAGCAATGACTTAAATCTTTATCAATATCACAGAGCTTTCTATTTACAAAATTAAGTCCAAACAGACTGGGAAAGACATCCAAGCCCTTTTGTCATAACCTACAAATAAAATAAGATTTATTTTTATCTTTATTGTTGAAAGTATTACATATGTCCCTTGAAATAAAGATTTCAATTCAAATGGCTAGTCCATGCCCTCTAATACAAATATTGATCCCTCACAACTACCTCAAGAATGCCAAATAAAAACCTAGAATTAAACATTTGAAAAACAATAAGCACTACAGAAGATGATATAGAAGAGTCTTTTCATGATTTCAGAGAAACAAAAGCCACAAAAAAGTACTAAAAGTTTCTTTCTGAGAAATGCTCAGAAATTATTTTACTATCTTAACTAAAATGGTAAAAAATTAAAAAAGGGGGTGAGTGGGGTGGAAAGACAAAAATTTAATAGGGCATTGGAATCTGAGAAAAATTATGTTCAGTCATCACAGGTTTTGCATGTAAAAAAAAAACAAAAACTGAAGAATCTAGTTATATATGTTAATAAATATTATAATGAATCATTTTAAATACAAAGGTACTCTAATAAAATAATCAACATAAAACACAGATAAATATTAAATATTTGATTTTCTACACTAAAAGTAATCTATTTTAATAACTATTACGTTTTAGGAGGTAAAAACAGAACTTGAATTTATAATGATACATATAGGAGAATATATTATCAATGTAAAGTTGATACAAGTTGAGAGCAAAGTATACAATATATAGCACACACATATATAAATATAGCAACAAATTCAGAAGATACATCCAATCTGATAAAGAGGAATATGCTAATTGACCATCACTCCATCACAAAGATGGCTGCACCCAGAGCTCAGGCTAAATCCCCATAAGGAGCCTTAACAAGCAATCAGCAGGGACCTGAAGCTACGCCCTCCCCTGCCCCTGTAGGACTTGACAGAGGACCTCAGGGTGCACCGCCCACCCAGCAGTGCTTGAAAGGGGACCTCAAGGTGCACTTCCCATCCTGGTGCTGGGCTAGGGGACCTCACTTTGCTCCTCACGCCCCAGCGCCAGGCCAGGGGACCTCAGGCCATGCCCCCCACCAAGTGGTGCTTGACAGCGGACTTCAGGCCATGACCCCCACCCTAGCACCAAACCAGGGGACCTGAGGCTGTGCCCCCCTGCCTGGCTGGGCTTGACAGGGGACCTCAGGCCATGCCCCCTACCCAGTGGGATTTGATGGGGGACCTCAAGGTATACCCCCAGTGCTGCGTAGGGGAAACTCAGGCTGTGCCCCTGCCCAGGGCTTAACAGGGGACCTGAGGCTGCGTCCCCCTCCCGGTGCTGGGCTGGGGACTTGATGGGGGACCTCAGGCCATGCCCCCTCCCAGGGGGCTTGACGGGGGATCTCAGACCATGTCCCCTACCTGGCAGGGCTTGACAGAGAACCTCAAGGCATGCTCCCCATCCCGGTATGGGCTGGGGGATCCTCAGGCCACACCTCCTGTCCTGGTGCCAGACCAGGGAACCTGAGACTACGCACCCTGCCTGGCAGAGCTTGACAAGGGTGGGACTGGCTGAGCCTGGATTTATCCCAATGGGGGGGAAGAGGAAGGGAGCAGCCAGGTCTGGGTCTCACGTGATGCTGAGGTGCATGTGGGTGGGAGGGGACTTGACTCTGGGTCTCATAGTGTGCCCCAGACTCTGACAGGAGGAAGGTTTTCATATACATCTTACTAATTTTCTTTCATTTCTGACACTTCTATTATAGAGAAAGTGCAAACAGCAATATTAAATTATTTCCTCCAATTAATCCCCTTATAATGTGCACAAGTTTTGTACACCGAGTCACTAGTATTCAAATAAATTCTATAATTGTCATAATTATATCAGTTCTTAGAAAAAGTTTTTTTAAGGACTCTGATAGCAAGAATATTGTATATGTCAGAGATTTAAAGGAATGAATAGACTTAAAAGAACAAATTTTTACTTACAATTAAGCTGCATGTTTGTCATGATTGTTAGACTATGAAGCACAAGGCACCATGTCCGGAGCAAGGTATTGGGATGCCAGGCTAACACTGTGAGGAAGCTAGTTATTGATGCTAGAAAAGAAAAGGGAAAATTTCTACTCAGGAAAAGCAAATGTTTACTCAGAATTAAAAACAGAAAGAATTCAAAAATATTTCTTTAAATCACCTCACTATCTAACATCCCCATACAAATGAAAGAGTTCTCTACTAAAAAGAACAAAAGCATTAAGCATCTATAACATTTTATGGCTAAGTATAGAGCTCAGCCAATGACACATAGATTATTATCATTATAACTTTATTGTTTTTTTCCAAACTACAGGCATTTCTACTGACAACAGGATTTGTGTTTTACTAAAAATCAACATAGTCTACAAAATCCAAAATTGAAAATAATAAGTCTTATTAGAAATAAAGGGCCCTGACCAGTTTGGCTCAGTGGATAGAGTGTTGGCCTGCGGACTCAAGGGTCCCAGGTTCGATTCTGGTCAAGAGAATATGCATACCTTGGTTGTAGGCACATCCCCACTAGGGGGTGTGCAAGAGGCAGCTGATTGATATTTCTCTCTCATCAATGTTTCTAACTCTCTCTCCCACTCCCTTCCTCTCTGTAAAAAAATCAATAAAATATACTTTTAAAAAATTAGAATAAAAGAAGCATAAAAAATATGTTTAAGTCCATAAACTCATACAGATATTTATTAAAGAAACTTATAACTTACGAATATAGACTATTTGTGAACCAGGTCATTTTTAAAACTAATTCAATAAAAGAAAAAAATTTCCAGCACTTTTCCTGCCTTTTTTAATACAAACTATTACATCAAAAGGAAGTTTCTCTTTATGGGATTATTTCAGCTAATAGAGAAAGAAGGAATAATATACTTCATTTTGAAATATTTAAAAAATATTTTTAAAATAGTAATAAAATAAAAATAATAAAATAATAATAAAAATAATAAACGAAATATCTAGTGAATTATTAATGACTCTAAGCATTAAACATCAATACTTGTTAAAAAGACAGACAACCTATAAAATGCCTTCAAAACCTCAAATCAGATCAAGGTTCAATTTGCTACAATTTATAGCAAATACAGAGGATATAGTGGAGATACAATCACAAAGAAACAGAATCCAGGAATCTTGGGAAACATACAACCATATTTCTTTGACAAATGACTTTATAAAGGGATAAAAAAAGACACAGAGAGAACCTATTGAGATTAAAAGGAAGAAGCATAATTAACTACAATATGTAGGACTTATATAGATCCAAATTAAAATGTTAAAAAACTATAAAAATTGAGACAATTGTCAGTGTGAATACTAAAGATTTTTGTAAGGAATCATTACTTTTCTACCTACTCTTTTTAAATATTTTTCACAATAACGAAGTTTAAAAGAAATGAGAGCAAAATTTATAATCATAATTAATGCAAGAAAAAGATGTAAGCCGAATAAAGTCAGCTGGTCTTGCTGAAACAATGCAAACATAGGTGAGACAATGACCCAGTGTGGCTGTCAGTAAGACTGTAAGACAGGTCATGTGAGAGCAATGCAAGATAGGATATCCCTCCACAGGGAGAAAACACCAGAAATAGATCATTTTCACTTTTCTTAAAATATAACTAAAATAAATTCTTATAACCAGATCCAAAGGCTATTTCTATTCCTGTTGTAAATATTATTCTAGTTTCCACATTCTTGCATATGCCAAGAAAAAATGAACACAACTTCTATGGTAAATTAATATCCTTCTCCAACTTACCAATTCCCCTAAAAGCAAATTAAGATACTACTTTACGGGAATCCAATATAAAGATTCATAGAATATTGTCAATTTCAGTTGCCTACAGATATAAAATAATACAGATAAGAGAATATAAAGTTCTTCTGTTCTTTCCTGCTATTAAGTCAGTGTGTAAAGATGTTTCTTTCATTATAACATTATAAACCTTATGACAAATTTAAGTATATATTAGCCTAATCATTACCCTCTTTGTTTATTATTTATGTTGTGAGTATAATTTTCCTAATAATAAATATTACCTTGATTTAATGAAATGACAGGTATTCGATTAGCATTATATAAAAAAATTTCTGCTCCATTCTCTTTGTTTCCAGATGAACTAGAATTCAGGCTCAATGTGAGCCACAATTGAAGAAGTGATTCCAACTGAAAAAGAATAAAAATTGACAGAAAAAAGGTACCTGTTATATTATGAAATACTATTTAAACAATTTCTTCTGTATGAATCCCTATGATTAAGTCTAAATAATTTTTCTATTAAGTACTTGGTTACTTCAATTTAGTTGACAAGCAATCTTAAAATTCTTGATGAATCAAAACTTAAGTGAATTAAAATATATAATGTACCTAAAATAAATTTATAATTTAGCTAATAGAAATGCTTTTCTAACTTAAGAGTTGATTCAAGTGTTTAAATACAAATATATTTAAACTATAATATTTACAGTTGACCACTGAATAGCACGAGTTTGAACTACACAGAACCACTTACATGCAGACTTACATGCAAAAGATATATAAATATCTTTTCTCTTCCTTAAGGTTTACTTAATAACACTTTCTTTTCACTAGCTTATTTTATTGTAAGAACATAACTGACTGTTATCAGTAAGGCTTCTGGTCTACATAAGGCAATTAGTAGTTTAAATTGGGGAAGTCTAAAGTTAAATGTGATTTTCAGTTGTGGGGGAGGTCAGAGCCCTTAACAACTCAGTGTTTTTCAAGAGTCAACTGTAGTAGGATCTAATCAATAAAATTTAGAATCATAAAAATTATATTTAACCTATTACTGAAAAGCTTCGGTTACCAAAGCATCTCCAATACTTTTCCAGCTAAGCAAAAAAAAAGAAATTATCCCTGTTAGGTTGAGAATGCTCTCCCCAGTCATTTTCATCTTATATCAGGCTGTTAATAATGTCTAAAAATGCATCATTTCTCCTGAAGTCATACCTGAACATGATGGACTTGAAGCATGGAAAAAAGTTTGTTGAAACAAACATTTAACATTGGGACAGATGATAACTGTATAATAAGTTGGTTGGATTGGTTCGCTGCTTGTAAACCCCCTAGAAGTGAATCATCTGTTCCAGTGGGAGACTGTGATACTGAAAATTAAACACAATTAGGATTTTATACACAAATCAGGAGAACTGCTAACTAGCTATTACTATGTAAGGGTAAGTGAAGGTGTGGTTTGTTGTGTTGGTTTTATTTTTTAATTTAAAACTGTATTCTTTAAAATAATTCATTATTATTTGAAAACTTGTTTTAATCATATTACTTGAAAGTCAAGAAGGACAATCAACACAGGAACTCCCAAATCATAAGATTTGTCCACCAAAGGAAAGGAACTTTTTTTCACTTTACTCTCTAACAATTTTTATTTTAAATTTTTTCCTAATTAATAAGAGAAAAAGAAAAGGGAGAGAAAGAAGAATCATGACTAATTCTTAAGAAGGTAGTTTTAGCCAAAAACTGGTTTGGCTCGGTGGATAGAGCATCGGCCTGCAGATTGAAAGATCCCAGATTCGATTCTGGTCAAGGGCATGTACCTTGGTTGCGGGCACATCCCCAGTAGGGGATGTGCAAGAGACAGCTGATCGATGTCTCTCTCATTGATGTTTCTAACTCTCTATTCCTCTCCCTTCCTCTCTGTAAAAAAATCAATAAAATATATTTTTTTTAAAAGAACGTAGTTTCAGAATAATCTAGACTCTAGTCTACTGACTGTTTTTTTCTTTCCCTCTTTCTTCCAACCCAACCCATGAGTATCTAGAAGTTCCCCTGGCATGAGTTCACTGGAGCTGTGCTCTCTTCTCCAGTTGAGTTTTCTAAGGTGCTCTGGTCCACAAGCGAAGCTTGGCAGGCCACAGACTCGCCAGCAGGGATTAGGATGGAAAATCTAGTCAATTGATTCTTAACCCTGAAGTCTCCAAAAATACTGATGCCAAGCCACACATCAAACTAATTAAATAAACATAATTCATGAGGAGCGAGAAATATAGGGACTCTAAGAGCAGTTCTTCATATATTTAGAAAGTTATTATATTAAAAGGGAGGGGAACAAAAAAGAGGAGGACACAATACTGCACATGACAATAATCAAAAGACAACTGAGAAGTAGATACAAATTACAAAAGGAACTTCTAATAAATATTTTTGTGTGTTTTTTTTAATGGCTAATAAAGGAAAGTGCTATTTTGGGCAGTATTGAGCTGTGGTGATGGAAAGGCCGACCCAACAAAAGGGATTCCCATTATTCCATAGGAGACAATGTACAACAATATCAGAATACCAATACTAAGATTACAGAACAGCATCTTTTTTTTTTTCTGTATCTCCTAAGAAAAGAAGTTTCGCAATAAAAGAATTTAACTTAACACAGAAAGAACTAAAAAACACAGCTTTTATTAAAATGAACGGTGAACTAACTCCCTTTGATTAAAGGAACATGATGCTCTCCCTAGTTTCTAACGGCTATGACCAGCCCACTGTACTCATGTCCCAGAGGAGGTAAAGTGATTCATAGGCCTACATGGGTGGGAGGAACCATTATCTTCTTCTCAGTACTTCTCCTCGATCTTTGCCTTTGGATACAGGCTGCTATCTGAAATGCACTCACCTGATAGGTGCAGATCTACCCAAGTCTAGCATTTGACATCAAGGGTCAGCAAACCATCACCTGACAGCCAAATCTGCCAGGCCACCTGATTCTGTAACAGCCATGCGTATTCATTTTCATAGTGTTATTGTCTATGGCTGCTTTATTGCTAAAAAGTCAGAGTTGAGTAGTTACAATACCCACTATATGATTCAGAAATCCTAAAATATTTAACATCTGGTCCTTATTATAAAAAATTTGCCTTCCTTTGCTATAGATAACTAGGTAGTAAATCCTTTCAATTCTGCAGTTCAATTAGGCCCATTTGACTATAAGCCTTACCTAGGTCTTCCATCCTAGTCTTTAAGGATAATAAAGATGTTGCTAATACAAAAGCCACTTTTATTAATGATTCAGATATAATGCAATAAACTCAGACAGCTAACAGCCTTCCCTAGGAATTTATTTAACCTCACAAGACAATAACAAAAACATGACTCAGGTTTCTAAGCTGACTTTAAGAGCACTACATGGAGATATTTTGTTCCCCTCCACTCTCTCAACTTATCAATCCTTTGTCTTATTTCTCAACTTGCTACTAATTTAGCAAGAGAGGTGCTTTATATGTAGCCCATTCAGACTCACATCAGACATAAAATTTAAAAATCTATCCTTGCTGCTACACCTGAAAATAATCAGCAGATTAATCACCTTTGCAATACTCTATGAACAATGATTTTTACTTACATGTAGGAGATGTATTTGTTAATGCCTGCAAAATGGAATCTGCTTCCAAGGTAGACATCATTTTCAACATTAATTCTGCTTGCTGTTCAAGTCCAACTTCTAGACGAGCATCTAGGGCTAAAGAAAAGCAGTGAAAAGATTTTTTTAAAAAGATAATTTGGTAAGACTTACTCATGTCTTACTTCCTACAATAAAATATTAACATCCAAACACAAAACTGGGTAAAATATGTGTCCTCATGTAAGAACAACTGGGCATGCAGTTTTCATAGCCATAGCAGGTGATAATACCTGTACAAAGAAGTCCAGGGATGGGAAGGTGAATAAGCAGAAAGAGGTGGATCAAATAAGTGAAATAATAGTAATAAAATGTATACGTTAAGGATACTAAGGTCTAGGTTTCTGTCAGAAAAAAGATAGAACTATGAAAATGGAAACTACTAAAATGAAGCCTATGAAGTTGGATTAGTTAGATTAAGTGTTGTGTCAATGTGAACTCGTGGCATTCTAGATAGACATAGAAATGAATATAGATGCAAATGTGTATAGACACACATACACACTCTCCTACATTGATCCACCAAGAGACCATGGCCATCAAAAGAGCAGTAAGTAGCCCAGCCAATGTAGCTCAGTGGTTGAGCATCAACCTATGATTCCAGCTCAGGGTACATGCCTGGGTTGCAGGCTCAAGCCCCAGTAAGGGGATCTATCTATCAATCAAATTTTGTTTTGTTTTTAAATCACAATTTCTCCTCTAAAAGGTTTTGAAATCACTTTACCTTATTAAAATGTCTGATTCTCAATCTGGGGAAGGTAAAGTAAATAATCGGTCTTGGCATCTTGCTGTGCCAGAAAACAAGGAAGTGCTCAAGGAAAAATGATAACATGGCAAAAATAAGAGAGACCCGCTTGTAAAAGATCCCACTGGTCAATTCTGGGACTATTTGAACATCAAAATAAATAATACAACACTAACAATGCAGTTACTGCAACAGAACTTCAAAAGGCTAAAAACGGTAAATTTTATGTTATTTTTATGACATCTCAATAAAAACGAACAAGTAAATAATGAGAACAGTGAATTATAATCCTTTGAGTAAAACAGCAAATCAAGGATGTATTCAAACTAAATGAATAAACTAATAAAATTTTTAATAAGAATAATTTCCAAGAACTCCTCTGCCACCACAACACTAAAATACTTTACTTGGGGAAAAGAATAACTTTACAATAGAGAAGATAGGCAAACACCTCCTTAAAATTACAGTAGTGGAACAAATTAAATTATAAGCCACCTAATAGGGTGCAATAAGAAAACCTAAGCATTACACTTTCTTGATATTTGTGTCAAAGATGCATGACCACAATCTAGTCATTAGGAAATAGCATACAAACCCAAACTGGAAGACATTCTATAAAATAATTAGGCTGTAATTTTCAAAAGCATCAAGATCACAAAAGTTAAACTGTGACAGACGGAATGAAACTGAAGAGATAAGTGTACGGCATGTTCTTGTACTAAATTCTTTTTTATTAAAGGACATTATTTAGACACACTGCCAAAACTTGAATGAGGTCTGAACATTAGTTAATATTAATGTTAATTTCCGGATTTTGATGAAATGTGCCTTCTGATGTGTTTATATAGAAGAATAACTTGCTTTGAAAACCATATAAAACAAAATAAAAATAACCAATGAACACAAGACACTGGGGGGATTAGGATATGCCTGGGGGAGATGGGAAAATATGTATACATGTAACACATTAATAAAAAAAATAGTAACATCAGATTAGCAACTTACACCTAATGGATCAAGACAATACATGTTCTCTGTATTATACTTGTAACTCTCTGATAAATATACGGCTGCTTCAAAATGTAAAAAAAAGAAAATTATATATTTTATGTGACTAATAGAGTGTCAAAATAATATTCAAAATAGTTTTATGCTGTTCACAAATACAAAAGTTTATTATTAACATTAAAAAATAAAAGCAGATTTACTGAAAATCACTGACAAACACAATTACAAATATATTTTGCTATTTTGTTAAATAAGTGTTATTTTGAGGGGAGAAAATTTGGACCTTAAATGGAAACTCATCAAAACTTACTGACAGAGAAACACGTAGCTTTGAAGGTCACTATCATGGCACACCTGTGATATGAAACCCTCCTAGAACACACTCAGGCTCAATTTCTCAAGAGAGAAAACATAGCCCTGACTGGTTTGGCGCAGTGAATATAGTGTGGGCCTGCAGACTAAAGGGTCCCAGTTTGATTCTGGTCAAGGGCATGTACCATGGTTGCAGTCACATCCCCAGTAGGGGGTATACAGGAGGCAGCTGATCAATGTTACTCTCTCACTGATGTTTCTAACTCTCTATCATTCTCCCTTCCTCTCTGTAAAAAAATCAATAAAATATATTTTGGGAAACAAAAAAAGAAAACATAAATTTAGGACTTATTTCTAAGAATACCATATGTCTTAAAATATAAACACACACTTACCCTGAGACACTGAAACACTAACTGTCTGTGATCCATTCTTCTCTGTATTTGCAGGTGGCTTTGCTACAGGAATTCCAAGACCTCCAATGTAAGGGTTGTAGTTGTAGGTGCCATAATCAGCACCCCAATAATCATACCATGTACTGCTTATTGGCTTAAAAAAATGAAAAACAACCAGTTTATTTTTGCCTCTTCTGAAAGACCGACATTATTAATACATTATCTAAATACACAGGGCTACAAAATAATCATTCTCTCTCCTTTTTAAGTTCCCCAAAACATACATATAATCCTAATGATATAGAGGAATGGTTCAATAATATTCTCTTCTTTTCATACAAAATATTTATAATAGCTTAGTTAAAACCTGAGGGATAACTACCCTATATAATAAAGAGGTAATATGCAAATTGACCATCACTCTAACACACAAGATGGCTGTCCCCATGTGGTCAAAGATGGCTGCCCCTATGTGGACATAAGATGGCTGAGAGGGGAGGGCAGTTGTGGGTGATCAGGTCAGCAGGGGAAGGCAGTTAGGGGGTGATCAGGCTGGCAGGTAGAAGTGGTTAGGGGCAATCAGGCAGGCAGGCAGAAAGGCAGGCGAGCATTTGGGAGCCAGTAGTCCTTGATTATGAGATGGATGTCTGTCTGCCTTCGAGGGGTCCCTGATCAGAGAGGGTGCAGGCTCCAGGGCTGAGATACACACACACACACACACACACACACACACACACACACACACACACACGAATTTTGTGCACAGGTCCTCTAGTCCATAATAAAATCTCTTACACACAAAAAGCACCAATATAAGGTATTAGACATGTACCTCCTTTAGAAAAGTTAAGGCTAACACAGAAGTAAAATCTGCAATGAAGTAAGCTTGGATCAGATTAAATGCTGCTTGAAATGTTTATAATCCACAAATTCACTTCCCCATGCTTATTAGTGGTCCTTATATGAGATAAATTAGTAGAGGTATTAACAAAATGGTTTAAGTTTTCCTTATACTATTCATTTGATAAACTAAAGTACCTATAGCAATTTAATAGATTTGGAGTACATTAAATCATGAGTCAATTTGGTGATAGATATGCTTTCCTCTGTAGATTAATGAATAAACCAAGAGAGTAAGATGAAAGGTTTTATTTGCAAAGAATACTATTTTGTATCATACCTTAAAAACTTTGGCTGCAAGAGGATCCTTTTCCAAATCAATATCTAATGGATCAATATCAACTTCCATTAGATCTTGAAGTAGCTCAAGATCAATTTCTTTATCTTTTTCCAAAGAGGAAAGAGGAGGTGCACCTTCAAATAATTGAAAATGATTTTACTGGTGGAACAAATAACTTAATTTTAACCAATATATGGCTTTTAATTACAGTAAAAGTTATTCCACTTGTGTGTAACATGTTTCTATTAACTTTAAAATTTCTAAATTTACAATCTTGACAATTACGTATTAGTAGGTATGCAAATATATCGCTCTATAAACACACAATTTTTAAAAACAATACAATTCCGAAGGAAAAAGACCACGGAATTAATCCTTGCTAAATCAAATTGCATAAAGTTTAAATGTTGTTAATTTTTTTTACCTCCAATAAGAAATTCATTATGTTACATCTAATTTTTCAGGAACTGAAACCAGTGAAAAACAAAAAAGATTCAAGTTATAAGATTGTTATTCTCCTTATTTTTCTATGATGAATTAGAAAATATTTTGCTCTCTTAACTAGCTTTCTATGCCTTACAAATCTTATCTTCTCATAACTTCCCACCCTCTTAGTCAACATATGTTTTATAGAATGCCTAGCAAATACCAGCCTGTATTAGGGTTAGAGTATATGAAGATTAATAAAACAAATTTCTGGCCTCCAAAAATTAATAGAGGTTCAGAAGTGAGGGTATACACAGATATTAAACCAACTACAACATGGTAAGTGCTATCAGAGAGAATCATGTGTAAGGTACAACTGATGGCAATCTCCAACACTACTGGTGGGATTGGAAAAAGCTTCTGGGAAAGAATATATTGTTTGAATATTAGACAAGGAGTTCTTCATATAAACAAAAGGAGACACTCTGATCCAGATAAAGGGAATATTAAGCAGAAAGGATAATAAGATGAGAGAAGATAAGATTAAAGAAAGACAAATGGGTGGTGGGGAAGGGGGACATATGTAATAATTCCAACAATAAAAAATTTAAATTAAAAGAGTAAGTTAATGTAAAATACATACATAAATACACACATACATAGAATAAAGACAAATGGTCCTAGCCACTGTGATTCACTCAGTTGATTTGCCATCATCCCATCAACCAAAAGGTTGCTGGTTTGATTCCCTGGGTTTCAGCTCAATCCCAGGAAGGAGGCCTACAGGAGGCAGCCACTCGATGTCCCACTCTCACATTGATGTTTCTCTGTCACACATTGATGTTTTTCTCTCTCAACATCTGGCATACATGGGGTATTAGTCTTGAAAAGTAGGGAGTATCCCACAAACAATTGTGCAGGCTAAGCTACAATTACTTTTTTAAAAAGCAAGAAAAAAAAACAAAGGGAAGAAAAGAAGCAAATATAGCCAAAAAGTGAAACTTAAAGAGCCTTTAACCCTGTTTTCTTAACCACTAGACATCTTTAAGTGTTCTTGTAATTTCTTCAACACAGTCAAATCAAATCGGATTAAAGTAACTAAGACATTGTGAGTAGATAGCATTTTATTATGAGTATTCATTCAGAGTCAAAGCAAAACATAATAATCAGGAAAATAACCGATACAGTTACTAAGGCCAAAAAGCCCTAACAGAAAAACAGAAAAATTAATTCTAAACTTCAGTAACATTCCTAATTTTGAAACATTTTCATTAAAAACAAACAAACACACACTAAAGGATATTTGAAATAAAACACAATACAAAGAATATACCTGTCATATCATGTGTCAAAGGTTCATCTATAGTTTCTAGCAATTGCACTGAAGACTGCTGAAGGCAGTCATCAGATTCGGCAGCTGCTGCACCGACATCATCACTCACGGTTCCTTCCTCCATGGCTTCTGCAGCTACTGGCGCCAGCAATTCTCCTGTATGTAATGAAACAGTTCTAACTGCTTGAATAACTTATAAATAGACATCCAAAATACATTAAAGTCTATTTCTTCCTCCAGTTTAGAGAACGATAGTATGTATTCTCTACCAACTATAAAAGATTCAGTGGCAAACATGTACCTAAGGAAATACTATTACCTTTAATTTCTGAAAACTAAGTAGGAGAAAACACAAAATGTGTAATTTCCTTAATTCATCAAAACAACTTTATAAGAAAGGTACTAATTTTACATATGAAGAGACTATTATTCTCCTCTTATATATGAAGGCACAGAGATTACCTTCCCTCAAGGCCACAGAAAACTAGTAAGCAGCCCACTGCTGGTATTAATAATGAGGCCAACAAACCCCGATATCCCAGTACTTAACCTAACTGCTCCAAAAAGCTTAGAGTCATCACAAAAGGCAACGTAATTAAACAAAAGTAACTTGATCGGTTGTTATTGCTATAACATTAAAGAAATCTCTTATACTTTGGGGGTTTACAGTTCCCTTTAATGGTTACTTAATTGAGCAATGACAAACTAATTTTGACATACTCCTATGAAAAATAAATCCTGACAAACCTGCTAAAATATCTTGTAGCATACAAGTTAAGGAATACTGAGCCCAAGCACCACCCCAAGATATATCTCCTCTATTGAAGTCAGTTCCAACCAAAAGTAATAGCAGTCTTTCCAGTTGGGGTTCATTTACAATTTCACACAGATGGATAGTTGGCCTCGTGGCATTTGCAATGCGTGCAAGAACCTGCAATACATTTTATAAAATCATACACTTAATGAGCAATTAAAAATGCTTTTTCCCAAAATCAAAGCATTATAGTTTTCAATGAGATATGTTTATGATGTTAAAAATAATTGGCTAACACAGAATGAAAAAGAAACGTAATTTCATGAATCAAATATTAATTTTTGTTTAAAAACTTGAATGAGTAGTTAAAAATAATTTCTATGAACAATGAATATGCTTCAGGGAATTAAAATACCATCAGTACTGTAATTTGGCATTTATTGTATTTCCTATTTTTATTATTTTTAAAAAGTATGTTTGAAATAGATATACCAAAATTATATACATTTCAAATCTACATTAATCTGGCTTTAACTAGATTAAAATATAAATCAGGACTCCTAAGAAATTAGTGACGAAATATTTATTAAATATTTAAAGGCACAAAAAAACTGCATAAAAGGAAAAACCGATAAAAGCACCATAACTTCTCTTAATTAAAAATCAATTAAAAACTGCATTTTTCCTAATTCTTTTCATACCCTATAAATCTATAATTATAAATTATACCTATTAGTTTACTTACCTTGCAAACAAATAATAAAAGGTCTGCATGACATGTAAAGTCCATGGAGAGGAGAAACAGGACAAGTTTTTGGACTACTGAAATACAGCGTTCATGGGCCAAGGTAAATGGAAGTGGTTCTATCTCTGGACTTTCCTTGGTTGTTGTAACTTCTGTGTCTAAATTGGAACGAGACCATTCTGCTGTCCGACGTAACCGAATTAAATCCTTAAAGTGCTGTTCACAGAAATTTACAAAATTTAAATCA
>PVJN01004565.1:47957-79488 GCA_004026805.1 Lasiurus borealis | reverse complement strand
CCAGTTTATTAGGAACCCAGAGAACATAATAATCTGGCCACTCAGTATATATATTTAATGCAATTCCTATTAAAATAACAATGGTGTATTTCACAGAACTATAGCAATAATACAAAAATTTACATGGAGCCACAAATGACACCAAATTGCTTATAGCACTCTTGAGAAAGAAGAACAAAGTTGGAGGTGTCACGTTATCTCATATAAAACAATACCACAAGGCTACAGTAATCAAAACAGGATGGTACTGGAATAAAAACAGACATATAGGTAGTATAACAGAATAGAGTACCCAAAAATAAACCCACACCTATATGGTCAATTAATATTTGATATTGGCAGCAAGAGCATACAATGGGGAAAACAGTCTATTCAATAAGTAAAGCTGGGAAATTTGAACATATACATACACAAAAATGAAAATAGATCACCTTCTTACACCATGTATAAAAATAAACTTGCCCTGGTTGGTGTTTCTCAGTGGTGAAAGCATTGGTCCATGCACTGAAGGGTTGCAGGTTCAATTCCCAGTCAAGGGCATGTATCTGGGTTGCAGAACCCATTCTTGTCCCAGTCTGGATGCTTGGTGGAGGCAATAAATTAATGTGTCTCCCTCAAATTGATATGTTTTCTTTTCTCTTTCTCACTTTCTATTTCTATTTTCCTTTCTCTAAACATCATTGAAAAAAAATATCCTGTGTGAGGATTAAGAACAAAAAGAATAAACTAAAAATAAATTCAAGACTTAAATGGAAGACCAGAAATCATAAAATTACTAAAAGGAAACATTAGCAGTAAAATATCTGACATTTCTCTAAACTACATTTTTTTTTCTGATATACCTCCTAAGGCAAGAAAAAAATAAATGGGACTATATCATACTAAAAAGAGTTTGCACAGGAAAGGAATCTTCCCACAAAATAAAAAGACAATGCACTGAATGGGAGATCATATTCACCAATGATACATCTGATAAGGGATTGATATCCAATATTTATAAAGATCCCATACAATTAAACACCAAAAAAACACACAAACAGTAAAATTAAAAAGTGGGCAAAAGACCACCATAGACACTTCACCAAAGAGGACAAATAGATGACCAATAGACATATGAAAATATGCTCATTGTCACTAATGAATCAGTAGAGAAACCTGTCAGAATGTCTATCAACAATAAATGATCAAACAACAAGTTTTGGTGAGGATGTAAAGAAAAGAGAACCCTCATGCATGGCTGGTGGGAATGCAGATTGGTGCAGTCACTATGGAAAACAGCATGGAGTTTCATCAAAAAATTAAAAACGGAACTGCCTTATGCCCCAGTAATTCCACTTTAGGGTATATAGCTGAGGAAATGAAAAACACACTAATTTGAAAGAATATATGCACATTTATGTTCATTTCAGTGTTATAATAGTCAAGCTATGGAAGTTACCCAAAGCCTGTCAATAGTTGAGTAGAGTGATGGTATATCTCTCTATATAAAAGGCTAAATGTCCATCTGTCTGGTAGCTATGATGCACACTGACCACCAGGAGGCAGATGCTCAATGCAGGAGTTGCCATAATGTGAACTGGCCATTTAAAATAAATGGCACCAGGGACCTGGCATCAACAAACCAACACTTGGCTTCCCCTAAGTGAGAAATAGGCTCCACCATGATCCTGGAGTGACACCCTACCAAATCGCAGCCAACACTGCCAAGACTCCATAATGCAAAATGCAGCCCACAATTAAGCCTAGCCTGGAAACAGTTGCTATGGGTGTTACATATCAACGCACAGCTTCCTTTGCCTAGCTATGACTAGCCTCCTTGGAGTTTCTTCAGCCCAGGAACCCGGCTTGTTTTCTAGCCAGGTGCAAACATTTTATAGTTTAAGCAAATGTTTCCGAAGCTTTTTCACGTGCCTCATCTCATTTGATTCTCACAGAAGTCCTGGCATAGGTAGATAGAAGAATCAGTAGAATCCTATTTTCTTTTCATTAACAAGATGTGAATAGTAATATTAAAATATTTATTTTAATTAATTTCCTTTCAATGAGCATGAATCCGTATGCCAGAGCACTACAGTAATATATATATAAATATAAGTATTTATATGCACATTGAAAGGAAATTAATATACATATACATGTGTATATATAATGAATTATATATATATATATATATATATATATATATATATATATATATTGAAGTATATTAAGTAAAATAAGTCAGTCAGAGAAAGACAAATACTATATAATGTCACTTATATGTTGAATCCAAGGAACAGAATAAATGAACTAAGAGAATACAGACAGACTCCTAATACAGAAAATAGACATATAGTTTCCAGAAGGGAGGTGTGTTGGGGACTGGGTGAAAAAGGTGAAGATATTGTGAGGAATATATTGTTAGTTGCAAAATAGTCATGAAAATATAAAGTGCAGCATAGAAAATACAGTCAATAATATTATAATATTTATATATGGTGCCAGGTGGATACTGCAAATATCAGGGGGAACACTTTGTAAAGTACAGGCAGTCCTTGGGTTATGTCGGACTTGACATACAGAGTTTCGTTGTTATGTTGCCATCTCCCATTTATTTAAAAAAAAAAAAGTTCCGTCATTTCGATGCATGTACATATGTGCTTTATGTTTTTTATTATTTATTTACCACAAGTAAATGTCACTAATTTTTATCTTTCTTTTAATTTGTTTTATATGCTCCATGTGAATGACATAGGTGCTTATGTAGGTGGGATCCGACTTATAGCAAAAATTGCGTTATGTTGCACCATAGGAACAGATCTCTGATGCAACCCAAGGACCTACCGTATACAATTTTCTAACCACTACACTGTACATGTGAAACAATACAAAATAATATTGAGGACAGGACCCAAGATGGTGGCCGAGAGGACTGCAGTGAGGGAGATAGTGTTAGTGAGTGAAAGAGCAAAAGTGGAGTGTGCGGACATGCAGGGAATGTGTGTATGTGAGTGAGGGGTGGTTACAGTCTGCAATATTGTCAGGGACTAGCAGACCAGGCTCCCCTGGCTGGGCAGCGTCTACTACCACTGAAATCTCTCCAGGGGCAGTGGACTCTGCTGTAGAGACTGCACCATCTTGAGGGGGAGAGCAGATGTGATGGGAAGCCCACCATTACCTTCACCCTCTGATACAACTCAGGACCCTATAGCCACAGCACCCAGGGACCAGCTGCCTTAGCTGCGAACCCATGAACACCAAGATGCCAGCCTCCCTGGCTGCAGGTGCCCAAAAAGTTTTTCTGGGGGAGAGCAGTTGGTGGCAAAAAAGGAACCCTTGTGCACTGCTGGTGGGAATGCAGACTGATTCAGTGACTGTGGAAAACAGTATGAAGTTTCCTCAAAAAGTTAAAAATTGAGCTCCAGCCAAAACTGGTTTGGCTCAGTGGATAGAATGTTGGCCTGCAGACTGAAAGGTCCCAGGTTGATTCTGGTCAAGGACACATACATTGGTGGTGGGCACATCCCCAGTAGGGGGCATGGAGGAGGTGGCTGATCGATATCTCTCTCTCGTCAATGTTTCTAACTTACTATCCCTCTCCCTTCCTCTCTGTGAAAAATCAATAAAATATATATTTAAAACAAAAACAAAAAATAAAAATGGAACTCCAATTTCACACATAATCCCACTTCTAGGACTATCTCCCAAGAAACCAGAATCACCAGTCAGAAAAGATATATGCACCCCTATGTTCATACTAGCACAATTTACAATAGCTAAAATTTGGAAATAGCCTAAGTGTCCATCAGCAGATGAATGGATTAAAAAACTGTGGTATATCTACACACTGGAATACTATCTACAGTAATTAAAGATAAATATGCAAATTGACCATCTCTTCATGATACCCACCAGCCAAACAGGAGTGAGTATACGAATTAACCCTCCAAAGATGGTAGTGGCCTCACCCCTCAGCTGCTTCAGGCCTCTGGGCAGCACACATGTAGGCACAGAGTAGGTGGGTGGGTGGGATGTCTGCTACCAGGGGGAAGGTGGGAGACAGAGAGAGCTACAGGAGCCATGCTCTGACTGGAGTGAAGATTGAAGGCTCCAGCCACAATGAAGACTGAAGATTCCTGCTGGATCGAAGAAGGAAGGTGGCAGCCAGAGCAAAGACCTGGGCTCTAGGTGCCTAAGGAAAACCAGTGCTGGCAGCCAAGGGAGGAAGGCCTATTGCAGGAATATTTGTGCAATGGGCCTCTAGTGCTGTTATAAAAAAGAAAGGACTTTTACCATTTGCAACAGCATGGATGGAACTAGAGAGCATTATGCTAAGCATAATAAGCCAGTTGGAGAAAGACAAATATCACATGATCTCATGTGTGGGATATAATGATCAACCTAAAGTGATGAACTAGAATAGATCCAGAGGCAAATGGCAGGGGAGGAGAGAATTTGAGATCAATCAAAGGACTTGTATGCATGTATATTAGCATGACCAATGGACACAGACACTGGGGTGGTGGGGGCTTGCCCTCAGGGGTGGGAGTTGGTAGGTGAGGATCAATCAGGAAAAATAAGACATATGTAATACTTAAAACAATAAAAAATAAACTTGAATATTTAAAAAATAGCTCAAGCCTTTCTCCTGAGTTCCATACCCATGCATAGACATGCACATTTCACATTGGCATCTTGGTGTCCCACCAAGCACCTCATAAAGAACCCCAAAATAAAAACATGACCACAACAGAAGAAATCACTGGCATCCACTAATATGTTTTATTCTTCATTTTGCTTGATGGTACCATTTTCTTTTTCTTTTTTTTTTAATCTTTATTTTTGAGAGTATTACAGTTGTCCCGCTTGTCTCCCGTTTGCCGCCTCCACCTGGTTTCTGCCTGCTCCATGGCTTCACCACTCTATTCTCTTTGTCCATAGGTAGTGCATATATGCATATAAGATCTTTGGTTAATCTCTGCCTGACCCATGTCCCCTCTTCCCTCTGAGATCGGTCAGTCTGTTTCATGTTCCATGCCTCTGATTTCATTTTATTCACTTTCTTTTCTTCATTGGTTTTCTGGTTCCTTTATTTTGATTTTTAGATTCAGTTATTGATAGATATGTATTTGTTGTCTTTTTATACTTCATATTTTTACCTTTTTTAATTATTCCTCTTCTTAAAGACTACCCTTCAAAATTTCATGAAATACTGGTTTGGTGGTGATTAACTCCTTTAGCATTTTCTAGTTTGTGTAGCTTTTTAACTGACCTTCAGTTATACAGATAGCTTTTCTGAGTAAACTTTGTTGTAGGTCCTTATTGCTATTCATCACTTTAATTATTTCTTATCATTCCCTTCTGGCCTGCAAAGTTTCTGTTGAAAAATCAGCTGACAGTCTTATGGGAGCACCCTTGTAGGAAATGAAGTGCTTTTTTTCTTGCTGTCTTTAACCATTTGAATTTTAATTATGATGTGTCTTGGTATGGTACTCTTTAGGTTCCTCTTGTTTGGGACTCTCTGGGCTTCCTGTACTTGTAAGACTATTTCTTTTACCAGGTAGGGGACATTTTCTTTCATTATTTCTTCAAATAGGTTTTCAACATCTTGCTCTCTCTCTTCTCCTTATATCACCACCTTAATGTGAATGTTGGTATGTGTGAAGTTGTCCCAGAGGCTCCTTACACTATCTTTATACTTTTGGATTCTTTTTTTCTTTGTGTGCTCTTCTGATTGGGTGTTTTTGCTTCCACATATTCCAAAGTGTTTATTTGATTCTTAGAATACTCCACTCTACTGTTGAATCCCTGTATATTATTTTTTACCTAATTTAGTGTAGGCTTAATTTCTGACTGGTACTTTTTCATATCTTTTCATTTTCACTAAGGTCTTTGAAAATTTTACTAATTCCGTTGAAACTCTTATTAAGTCCCCTGAAGCTCTCATGAAGATCCTTTGGTAGCCTTATAACCATGGTTTTTAACTCTGTATCCAATACTTAGCTTGCTTCCATTCCTTTCATTTGTGACATGTTTCTTTGTGTCTGCATTTTGGCAGCTTTCGTGTGTTTGTTTCTATGTATTAAGTAGAGTTGCTATGTCTTCTGGAATTGGTAGAGTGGCCTTGTGTAGTAGGTGTCCTGTAAAGCCCAGTGATTCGGCCTCCCCAGTCACCAGAGTTAGGCACTTTAGGTTCTTCCCTGTGTGGGCTAAATGCACAGTATTGTAGTTGAGACCGGGTTGCTGTTGGCATCACTGGGAGGAATTGACCTACAGGCCATTTGGCTGTGAGGACCAGCTGCAGCTACCAAGGAAAAGCTGCTATGCAGGAGATGCCTCTATGGAGCAGGACTTTGATGTGAGTCTGCCCCCTGAGTGTGTCACTATGGATGTGTAGAGTTGTAATATGATATGTTCTGAAGCTGTCCATCGGGTGCATGGCTTCTGGGGCCTCTCAAGTATTTCAAGTCAGCCATTTTCTGGGTCCACATAGTAGGAGCTACAGAGAGGTTTACAGATGGCCTCTACTTGTATTTGGCTTGTGAAGTGCCAAGCAGGCTGGTGCTGCTGGAGGTCTTGGGTCTTCTATTGATATATTTGGTCAAGATGTTGTCATCTACTGCTTATTTGAGAGTTTTTAGCAAAGTCTGAAACATGAGCCAGGACAGGCCATTCGTATGTGAAAGCTATTGCAAACGGCATGGGTGAGGCTGAGAATTGTCAGGGTGAGGTCTCACCAGGGTTGAGAAAACAGTGTGAGCTCAGCTGATGGAGAATCATGCATGGCTGTCAGTCAGCCCTGCCATGGGGAGATCCCAGTATAGGAACAATGACCCCCGTGAGCAACTGGGTGTGGAAGAAAGCCCAACCCCTGAGTTCCTTCCCCAATGCAAGACAATACACTTCATCCCCTTATGTCGCTGGGTCCCCCAAAGTGGCCCAGCATTGGAGTTCAGAGGGATAGAGTCCAAGTAATGATATTTGTTGGTTCTTTAAGAGGAACACCTGGGTTTTCAGCAGCCACAATACTTGCTGGCTTTTACATCACAAAGTTATGGGGATTTTATTCACACCTCTGGAACCATGGGGGTTGGGGGTCTGGTGTGGAGCCGGGATCCTTTATTCCTCACCCGGGAGGGGCGTGGCTGCAGCTGAGTTATCCCTCTGGATTTTAAAAATGGCACACACGGGTGTTGGACCAGCCTTTTCCCTGCTTTCACCCCTCCTTCCAGTATCAATGTGCTTTCTTTGTAACTTCTCTAGTTGTAGGATTTCCATTCAACCAGGGCAGTTCTGAATTATGGTTATTCCGCATTTTCGTTGTAATATTGATATAGTTGTGGGGGGTGGTGAGTACCAGCATTTACCTATGCCCTGGGGTCATTTTATAATTAATGTGTTATTAAAGTCAGAAATACAGAATTCCTTCCAGAATATTTTATTTATTTATTTTTGCATCACTCCAGCTGCATCATTTAATCACCAAGCCCTTATGTGCAAGTATTTTTTTTTGAATAATCCAAGTATGTATTTGTTACTCTCTCTCAATTCTCTCTGTCATTGCCATAGTTCAAGTCCACTTTGCTACTGTCCAGATTACTATGACAGCTTCTTAATTTTATCTGCCCATAATCAGCCTCCTCCCATGATAAAGCTGTCATATCCTCTATAATGCAGTCTGAGTATTCTAAGATATAATCTAATCATATCACATGTTTGCATATCACCATGGGCTTTCAGTTGCCTATATAATAAATTCCAAACTCCATTGCATGGCTTAAAAGTCGTAGTTTGGCATCTGTCTACCTTTGAACTCTTGTGATTTATCACTTTCCTACATGTCCCCTATACTCTAACTTACATCATTACTTATCTTCTTTTGTATACTTTCAATGCTAATCCATGTCTGTGTGCCTTTGAATATGCAAAATCCCCCATCCATTACCAATTTTGAACTAGCTAATTTCTCACCTTTTATGATTTAATCTCAGCCATAAGTTCCTCAAGTAAGCTTATATGATATCTTTATCTCCTCTGCCTGTTTCCCCAATAAGGGAGTTATACTCATATTTGTTCTCATGGAATTTTATGTTTATCTCTGTAAATGTACTTGTCATCATATCAAGATTTTGAGTTATTTTTCTGGCCTCTACTAGGTTGCTAGCTCTTCAAAGGCTTTATCTTATTCATCTCTATCTTCCTATCACTCAGAGTGCCTGGCATTGAGCAGGTGTTCAGTAAATGTTTGCTGAATGAATGAATGAATGAGTAAAGGCACTCAATAATTTGTTTTAAAATAAATAGTTGTATCTCATATTCTAACCAGCAAAAAAGCTTTCAAGTGCAAATTAAGTTTTTTTTTTTGGATAGATATGTATATCTACTCACAAAATCTATTTCCGAATGGCCTCACACTGTTATAGACCTGCTACTCTTTGGTTCTGCAATTTTAAGTATTTAAATCTCCAGCCTACCTAATTTGTTTAATTTAAATGAGTTCACCACCTATTTTCAATATTCTATTTACTCAGCCATCTATTCCATTTATAAAGAACTAACCAATTAGGACTCCCACAGCACCTACTCTGGCATTGTTGTACCTGTCAATCAGTTCCAGCCATTAACAGATTAGCTGGGAAACACATGAATCTGGGTTTAAGTGTGGGGGGGGGTGACACAAATGGCAAAATGTATTTGGCTATTAATGTTTTTACTAAAAAGGCTGAGCATACTGTAATATCCAAACCTTACATTATTTGTTTTGAACATTTGAAATGGTGTGTGGCCTTTAGGCAAATAGGTTGTTAGTCCATCTCAATCTTTTGGGTCACACCTGTGCACAATGTAAGCAAACACTAACAGCAGTTTAATTTCCAAACAAAATAGTCTAGCGTATATGATCCTCTTGTAACTGGGACTCAATGGATGTGGGTGTTTTGAATCTGTTCCAGCATTATTTTCAGTTATAGTGTAAGAGAACATAGGCTGAAATAGCAAGATGATTCCTGTTGTGGCTGGTATAGGGCTGGGGCTTCCTTGATAAGGTGTCTCACAGTTAGTCCTTGACTAGTCCCTGTTGTTGCTAGGCATTCCTGAGAAATTAAGCCACTAAAAGTTTTCTGAAAATTCACTTTTTTTCAAGTGAATTCTTGGCCCTAATTAAAATCTCCAACATAAACCTGAATGAATTTAGATATAAGTTATATCAACAGTAAAAACCACTTAAAGTAATTTATATGGTCTTTGGACAGATGTAAAACATGATGGATATGGATAGATAGACATGGCTGTGGTTTTCACAGATGCCCTTTTTCAGTTCTAGCAGATGTAAATGATGGTAAAGGGCAGACTCCAAGTTTGACTTGACTTGACTGACTGTAATGAAAATCCAATGACTCCATATGAAAAACAATATGCCATACCACACATGACACTTCTTTCAATAAGCTTCATGTCTTGAATTTTTAAACTTGTGGCCTTTTTCTGTGGGGTTATTTTTCCTCCCTTTTTTATGTCTTTCTTTTTTCTTGTTTTGGATCAGAGGGAAAGGTTCATGGAGTAGATGAGAATAAGATTGTGGTAATAAAAAAGTGTGCTGGGAATTGCAAAAAATGGTGGCAGAATAGATGGACACTTCTGGAGCTATGTCGCTGGGCAGAGGGAGAGAGAGCAACTGAGAGTCACACTGGGAGTGTTTGTTGGAAAGTTAAGAGTCAGTTATCCTCCAGGAGAAGGTTGGGGACAGCTGGATGGAGCTTCCCTGACTGGGCAGCCCCACATGCACAGGGATTTGTATGCTGGAGCCACCAGTGCGAGTGCAGAGACCACACCATCTTGCAGAGGGAGGTGGATGTTTGCAGCGGTCTGAAAGCTGCAACTGAAGCACTCACTGAATAGCCAGGGACCCAGAACATCACTCTCTAATCTGCACAGACACACGGCACACAGAAAGGTCAGATTTAACCTGGGATAAGGTGAGGTCTCCTGTCTCGCATAACAGAGACAGGCACACTGTGGGAACTGGGTTGCGGGAAAGCTGTTTCTGGAGAAGTCCACAGATGTGGGGCAGGGCGTGATCCCTAAGTGTGGAAGCAGACTCTTGGAGCTGTTGACAGAGGGGAGCTCTAGAAAACAACTCATTTTGATCTGAGGCAGAAGGACAGCCTGGGAGTTATTACAGTGTCCAGGCTGTAAAATCCCCACAAACCGGTTTTGAGAACCAGAAGTAGCAAGATCTGAGCACAGCCTAGAGAGGTCCTGTGCTTAGTCTCAGAGGTCAATTCTGAAGCACTGCCACCCAGTGGATGATGCACAAATTGACTCTTGCATAACCACAAAAGAATAAAGAGATTAAAACACAACTCACAGTGGAACACAGGGAACTGCAATACCCTCCTGACTAGGAAACAGGAGTACCAAGCAGAACAATAGTCGAAGTGAATGACCATTCTATTTTTTTTCTTGTTTTATTTTTCTTCGATTTTTATTTTTTTTATTTTTTATCATTTTATTATTTTTCATTTTTGCATATTTTAATTAAAATCTATTTTTTTCTTCTTCCTCAATTGGTTTTAACCTTTTAATTATCACATTTTTGTTTTCAACTAGTATTATTACTACTACTATTTTACTTTTTTGGGGGAAAAAAAGGACAAGTGTCATTTTGTTTTCTCTTTATTTTACTTTGGGATTAGAGTTCTACATTCTATTTTCATCTTTCCTTTAGCATAATTTTATACTATCTCAACTCTACCTTTATGCCAACACTCTCCTACTAATTTTCCCCATTTTGTTGTCGTGTTTCTCTTTTCCTTTTCCAACTTTAGGTTCTCCCTATTATTTCTCTTTACCTGGTTAAAATTTCACCCCATTTATATATCTAATTTCAAATTCCATACAAACCTCTCTCTTCTTGTCTTCACTATCCAAAAAGTCGTTTTCCTCTAGGTCCTTTTGTTGCTATTTGCCTGAACTGTGATTATATCGATCATTTGTACTTTTTTGTGAGATTGTTTTAGCTTCTTCTACTTGTTTTATTTTGCTTTATGTTTGCTTTGTTTTGTTTTGTTTTTTTTACCTCTCTTTTCCCTCGTCTCCCTTGATATCAGGTGTTATTTCTAGTTTGTATTAATCTCCAGGTACTGGTTGCCAGCATTTGTTGGGATTAGTGATTGTTCTATTGGAGTTTTCTCCTCACATCTATATTTTGTTCTCCTTTCCTATCATATCCTCTTTCCTTTCTCTCTGACGTTTTTGCTTTTTCTTTTATTTTTATTTAAATTTTTGTTAATTAATTAATTTTTTATTCCTCTCCCAATTTGATTTTGCAACTTCATTCTTTTCTTTTTTTCCTCATTTTCTTCTTCTTTTTTATCTACTTACCCCTAATTTGTCTTTCATTGATAGTCACCTTATTTGTGATTATTAACATCATGAATACATTTCTGTCCACTGCCTTGTGTGTTGTACCTGGTCATGTTGCAGTTTGTGCCTTTGAATCAACATAGGAGATAGAACTACATAACCAGAAACCCGGAGTAAAAAGACCTTAGGCAGAAAAAGAAACAGCCTTCATACAACAGAAAGGCAGGTATCACCAGAAAAGGAAGTAAAGAAAATAGAAGCACAAATAAGCCTGCCAGAGAAAGAGTTCAGAGAAATGATCATAAGGTGGATGAAAAGAATGGAAGACAAAATCGACAATCTGAGTAAGAGCCAAGAGGAAACGAAGAAGAAACATGAATAAATGCACAAAGAAATAAAAATTACATCACTGCTTTAAAGAACTCAATAGAAAGCATCTAAAGTAGACTAGAAGAAGCAGAGGACCGCATTAGTGAGCTAGAAGACACGGTAGGAAAAAATACCCAAGTACAGCAGCTTCTAGAAAAAAAATTAAAAAGCAAGAGGAGAGCCTAAGGGAACATTGGGATAACACGAAAAAAAACAACATCCGAATAATTGGGGTTCCAGAAAGAGTGGAAACTGAATAAGGATTAGAGAACATGTTTGAATAAATAATGACAGAAAATTTCCTCAATATAGGAATGGAAAAACCCACACAAATCCAAGAAGCTCGCAGAATCCCAAGGAAAATGAACCCCAACAAACCGACACCAAGGCACATTATAATTAAATTGCCAAACACCGTCGAAAAAGTAAGAATCTTAAAAGCAGCCAGAGAGATACAGAAAGTTACCTACAAAAGAAACCCCATAAGACTAGGTACTGAATTCTCAACAAAAATTTATCAGGCCAGAAGGGAATGGAATGAAATATACAAAGTCATGCAAAGGAAGGGTTTGAATCCAAGAATACTGTACCCTGTAATACTCTCAATCAAAATTGAAGGTGAAATCAAAAGTTTCACAGACAAAAAAGACTAAGGGAATATATTACGACCAAACCAACAATGCAAAAAAAATGTTAAAGGGTGTGCTGTAATAAAAAGAAAGAGGAAGCAAAGAAGGAACTCAGGGTTAAGGACTGAAAATGGGAACAGATAAGTACTTATCAATAATAACTTTATATGTAAACAGATTAAATGCTCCAATCAAAAGTCAAAGGGTAACCGATTGGATAAGGAAACATGATTCATATATCTGCTGTCTGCAAGAAACCCACCTCAGGAAAAGAGATGCACACAGTTTAAGGGTGAAGGGATGGAAGATGGTATTTCCGGCAAATGGAAATGAAAAAAAAGCTGGGGTTGCAATACTTATATCTGAGAAATTAGATGTCAAAGTGAAGGACATAATTAGAGATGAAGAAGGCCACTTCATAATACAAAAGGGAACAATCCAACAAGAAGAAATAAGTCTGGTAAACATATATGCACCCAATATAGGAGCACCTAAATACATAAAAAAAAAAAAAAAACTCTTGGAGGATATTAAGGGAGAGATTGACAGCAATACAATCATAGTAGGAGACTTTAATATCCCACTGTCACCATTGGACAAATCCTTTAAACAAAATATCAGCTAAGAAACATCAATCCTAAACGACTCACTAGACCAGATGGAATTAACTGACATCTTCAGAACATTTCACCCCAAAGCCACAGAATATACATTCTTCTCCAGTGCAGAAGGGTAATTTTCAAAGATAGATCATATGTTGGGTCATAAGTATAGTCTCTTCAAATTCAAGAAGATAGAAATCATATCAAGCATTTTCTCAGACCACAGTGGCATGAAGCTGGAAATCAACTATAATAAAAACAACAGAAAGAAATCAAACACATGGAGACTAAACAGCATGCTATTAAACAACGACTGGGTAACCAGAGAGATCAAGGAAGAAATAAAATACATCATGGCAACAAATGACAATGACAACAGCACAATAAAAAATTTATGGGACACAGTGAAGGCAGTCTTGAGAGGGAAGTTCATAGCCCTACAAGCCTACTGCATAAAAAAAGGAAACAATGGTAATAAATTATCTAAATCTACAACTCAAAGAGCTATAAGGAGAGCAACAAGAAAAGCACAGTATACTCAGAAGGAAGGAAATAGTGAAGATCAGAGCACAGATAAACAACTTGGAGACCAAAGAAATAATTCAAAAGATCAACAAAACAAAGAGCTGGTT
This sequence comes from Lasiurus borealis, assembly GCA_004026805.1. Lineage (NCBI taxonomy): Eukaryota > Metazoa > Chordata > Mammalia > Chiroptera > Vespertilionidae > Lasiurus > Lasiurus borealis. The sequence goes on along the minus strand of PVJN01004565.1, from coordinate 65,913 downwards.
TTTTGAAAGGATAAACAAGATTGAAGGACCTCTAGCTAGGCTCACCAAGAAGAAAAGAGAAAAGACCCAAATAAACAAAATCAGAAATGAAAGAGGAGAAATAACAACAGACTTCATTGAAAACAAAGGATTGTTAAAACATATTCTGAAAAACTCTATTCCAACAAACTGGACAACCTGCAAGAAATGGACATATTCATAGAAAAATATAATCTTCCAAAACTCAATCATGAAGAATCTAAAAAGCTCAATAATCCAATAACTATGGAAGAAATTGAAGCAGTCATCAAAAAGCTTCCAGCAAACAAAAGCCTGGGACTGGATGGCTACACAGGAGAGTTTTACCAAACATACAAGGAAGAATTAAAACCTATCCTACTCAGACTATTCAAAAATATTGAAGGAGCAGGAAAACTTCCAAATACCTTCTATGAAGCCAGCATCACCCTAATAACAAAATTAGATAAAGACAACACAATGAAAGAGAATTATAGGCCAATATCTCTCATGAACATAGATGCCAAAATCCTCAACAAAATTCTAGCAAATCGGATCCAGCAGTACATCAGAAAGATCATACACCATGATCAAGTGGGATCCATCCCAAGAAAGCAGGTTTGGTACAATATCTGCAAATCAATAATCGTGATACATCACATAAGCAATTTGAGATATAAAAATCACATAGTCATATCAATTGATTCAGAAAAAGCATTTGACAAAATCCAACACCCTTTCTTGATAAAAACACTCAGTAAAGTGGGAATAGAAGGATCATACCTCAACATCATAATAGCTATATATGATAAACCCACTGATAACATCATACTCAATGGGCAAAATCTAAAACCATTTCCCCTAAGAACAGGAACAAGTCAGGGATGCCCAATCTCACATCTCCTGTTCAACATAGTACTGGAAATATTAGCCATTGCAATTAGACAAGAAGAAGAAATAAAAGCATCCAAATAGGCAAAGAAGTAGTAAAGCTCTCCTTATTTGCATATGACATGATGCTATACATAAAAAACCCAAAGAACTCCATCCCAAAACTAATTGTCTTAATAAATGAATTCAGCAGTGTAGTAGGATACAAAATTAATGCCAAGAAATCTGTGGCATTTCTATACACTAATATTGAAATTACAGAAAGGGAGACTAAAAAAGCAATCCCATTTACCATCGCATCAAAAAAATTAAGGTACCTAGGAATAAACCTAACTAAAAAAGTAAAAACCTATATGTAGAAAACTACAGGACACTGAAAAAAGAGATAGAGGAAGATGTTAACCGATGGAAGAGCATACCATGCTCATGGATTGGGATTATCAACATCATTAAAATGTCTATCCTACCCAAAGCAATCTACAGATTCAATGCACTACCCATTAAAATACCAACGACATATTTCACAGACCTAGAAAAATTCTTCATAGATTCATCGGGAACAAAAAAAGACCAAGAATAGCCACAGCAATTCTGAGAAAGAATAATAAAGTAGGTGGGATCTCAATACCAGATTTCAAGCTATATTTCAAAGCAAGTGTTCTCAAAATAGCCTGGTACTGGCACAAGAATAGACATATAGACCAATGGAATAGAATAGAGAACCCAGATATCCACCCAAAACACTATGTTCAATTAATATTTGACAAAGGATTATGAACATAGAATGGATCCATGACAGCCTCTTCAATAAATTGTGTTGGGAAAATTGGTACATCTACACAATGGAATTCTATGCTGCCATTAAAAAGAAGGAATTCTTACCATTTGCAGCAACCTGTATGAAACTGGAGAGCCTTATGCTTAGTGAAATAAGGCAGTCAATGAAGGAGAAGCATCACATGATCTCACTTATTTGTGGATAATAATGAACATTGTAAACTGATGAATAAAAGGATAGATACAGAGGCAGTTAAGCATCAGACTGTCAAATTATAGCAGAAAGATTAAGGAGAGTTGGGGTAGATAAGAGATCAATCAAAGGACTTGTATGCATACATATAAGCATAACCCTTATAACCCTTGAACATAGACACTGGGTGGTTGGGGTATGCCTGGGAGGGCTGGGGGGGGGGGCAATGGGGAGATTTGTACACATGTAACACAATAAAAAAAAGAAAAAAAATATGTTGGGACTGGATGGTTATTCTACAATTAAGGTTAGTGATAATACTGATGTGAGGTCAAGTACATTGTAAATTTAAAAATGTTGTTTTGGGATCAAATTAAATCTTGTTTTCTACAAGAGTTCATATTTTTAAGGCTCTCTTGTTCTTTAACGTATTTTCTTTAATTCCAAGCACAGAGCTCCTCTGCTTTCAGATAGATTTTAGATCTTCTGTTACCCTTTTAGAATTTCTCAGTATCTTATTTTCAATTGTGTTTATTTTATTTTTAATATGTATTTATTGTACGGATGTCCCCTCCCCCCCATTTACCTCCTGTACCCCATTCTCACCTTCCAAGGCCTTCACTCAGCCATTCTTTGTGTCCATTGATTATGCATGTATGCATATAAATTTTTGGTTAATTTCTTTATGCTCCCCCTACCCCATTTCCTCTGAGATTTGTCAGTTTGTCCCATGCTTCTGTGACTCTGGATCTATTTTATTCATCAGTTATCTTGTTCATTAGACTCCACATACAAGTGAGGTCACATAATACTCCTCTTTCTCTGACTGGCTTATTAGCATAACACTTTCCAGGTCCCTCCACACTGTTTCAAAGGGTAAGATTTCCTTATTTTTCACTGCTGCATAGTATTCCATGGTGTAAACGTACCACAGCTTTTTTATGCACTCATCTACGGATGGGCATTTGGGCTGTTTCCAGATCTTAACTATTGTAAATACTGTTGCATCATCTTAATGGTATGTTTCTGAGTGCTGCACAAATGTTCACATCTTCTTTGTGCTCAATTTTAAAAGAGCAAGGATTTAAGTTGACTGTGGATGAAAAATGCCCAATGGAGAGTAGGTTGTCTCCCATGCAATGCAGTAAGTTCCTAATAACATTTATTTGAGGATTTAATAGGTTATAATTATGATATAAGATCAATTTGAGACTGAAGTGTTTAAAAATTATAAATTGATATAACATGGAGATATTCAAAATTATTTTAAATTTGAAAGAAATACTCACCTTTCTCCTAAACACAAATCTGACAAAATTTATACTGGATACTAGTATATAATACTAAATTGGATACAACTTAATATTAACTAGGAAAACTTATTTAAAAAAAAAAAAACAGAAACAGAAATAAACCTCCCCAAACAGAACATGTTTGTACTTAGATTCCCTCTATGGCTAGATTATTCTATGAGATAATTCAGATTTAATTTTACCAGTAATGTAATTTTTTTCTCTATAATTTCTCCATGAGGCACCATTTCTAGATGTTTATGAACAAAGAATAGGAGAAAAATATAAGCCAGGTCAACATTAAAGTCAACATCAAATCAGGGAATTCCCAGGATATGAATAAAAAAGCTCTGTTCTTTTCAAAAGGAAGTCCACTTGGCACCATACATGGTTCTGTATCCACAGTGAACAAAATCCCCACCACTAAAAATGGAAATCTTACATTCTTTAATAAGATTTAACTCAATTGCAATTCAATTTCCTCCAACAGTTTTAATTATTTAAAATTATATTGCATTATTTTCATTTGAAAAGCCTTATTTGAAGCATTGGTTCATTTTTGTTTGTGTTGATTATAGTTATGCTTCTTTTGCACCATTAAAGGGACTTCTAAAGCAGGAAATCTTCCCAGATATAAGAGAAAATTGTCAGTGTTGCAGGGCTGATGAATCCATAGGTCAGCTGATGTGCACAAAATATAATTCTATAATTTTCAGGATGAAACTTTTCATACCCCCTCCAGACTGACACACCATCCGGGATATATAGTGTGTTTTTCCCATTTACAATTGTCTTTAGAAAGCAATTTTTTCTTTTATTAAAAATCCTTTGCCGGAATAGCAAGAAACACATCAAATAAACAATTAAAACATAAAAAAAAGGAATCTTCAGGAATACAAAATTCATAATGTCTTCCAATATTGCTAAGCCCAGTATTTTATTTGCCTAATGTTCTTCCTTATGTCTAACCATAGTCTCTTACCTCAATTTATCGTCATCTCTCCTTGTTAAGAAAGGGAAAATAATAGGCAAATTTATAAGGCCAACAATTCAAACTGAGTCATTTCTATAGTATTTTTGAATCTTCAAATTAATATATATAGGGTGCAATGCCACATAATTTAATATTAAGAATAGGCAATTCTTATTCAATTTGTTTGGAGGCTGTGCATAATGCCTAGACAGAGGGATGCAATAGTGTCTGAGCAGACTAAGAGAGTTATTTCAGTATTTCCTTTATATAAAATTTAAGTTTAATTTTCAGTTTCCTAGAGTGACTATTTCAGATGGGCCAGGTGGTTCAGATAAAATAAAAACTGACCTACAATCAATCTCTAATTTCAAGGGAAGGAGAAATAGAGCTTGGTTGAGTTTGTTTTACCTTTCCAAATGTCTGCACTTAGGTGAAATATACATACATCCCTTTTCATGTTGGAAAATTGCAAACATAAAAAGAGAAACAAGACCAATGGTATACTAGTATATGCAGCGAGAAAGTTCTCTTCTCAATAGGCTAAAAGATATAACATCAAGGTAACTATTTCTTCCTTCCATCTTCCACCCTTAACCACTTTCCCTTTCTGCTTTCTCTTTATCCCAACCCTGGAAAATGGAAATCTACTTATTTAGATTATAATTTGGAACTTATAGCCTTCATTTGCTCCTACTCTTCAACAGTCCAGAAGTTGGATTTAGATTCATTTTGTATACCAGTCCCCTTAAACTTTTAGCTCAGTGACCTTGATGTCAGATATTGAGGCTGAAGCCAGAGAAGTGAGTTGCAGCTGTTGCCTGTAACATAATATTTTAGGGGAATGCCTGGCCCTTTCTAAAAGTCCCTATAAAAGTAACAGTACAAGGTCAAAACTCATCTCAAATATCACCTCCTTTGGGAAACCTCCCTGCATGCCACCCCTGACTCTTTATCTGGTATTCCAATGATTCATGGTTTTTGCCTCTATTATAACATTCATCATGCTATGTTATACTGTGTTGATTTCTCTGACTCCTCCACTATGTTTTGAGAATTTGAAAATGCAAACACTTTTAATTTCTGTATCTCTAATAACTAGCATAGTGTCCAGCACATATAGACTTCCAATAAATGCTAAATGAATGCCAGGGTCACTCTAACATATTTTCTATCTGAGGGGTCACCTGGTGGGGGGGAGTGTAATTTTTTTTTTATTTCCAACATTTATACAAAAATTCAACTATTACAGAGTTAACATATTATATTATTATCTAACATCTTGGTATCTCTAATTTATTCATTACTTTCAATTCCTAATTAATTGCTTTAGTATTTTATATTAATTTCCCATTTTGATTATATTTATATGAATAAAGTTTCAGATAATATAAACCAATAATAATTAATAAGTAATTTAGCTTAGCCAAGTAAGGTGCTAATAGATATAGAGAAGTCACATTTTGATAGAATCAGAAAAAGTTAAGAAAATGGGTTACCTAATAAGATTCTCTCTTCATACTAAATTAAACTTTGTCATTGTCCTCTAAATCTTACCCTTCCTTTCTCTTCCACATTCCTGTTCCATAAATTATGCCCTCTCTTTCACTTTCTACTGGCTTTCCCTATCATTAAATAAATTTTCTTGATCATTCTATCCCTTCAAAATACCCTCCTGCACTGTTTATCTTCCTTTCCCAACACTTCCAGACTTGAGACAGATTAAGTTGATACCTATACTTTCCACTTTACTACCCACTCATTCCACAATCATTCTCACATCTGTTCTCTCCTTTCCAATCAATCTTTGCTATTTGACTCCTATCCTTATTACTCTGCCAAAAGCTCTCTCTCAAAGGTGACCATAAATTCAATGGCAGTACATCATAGAGATTAAGAACATGAGTTTCAGAGTTAAACAGATTTAGGTTTAAGTCCAGTCTCCTAAGAAGCAATGAAACCTTGATCAAGTTTTTTAATCTTTCTAAACTTTAGTTTCCTCATTTTGAAAACTCGAGAAAATAGTAGTCCCTATCTCTTACAAGCAGTTCTGAGGATTAAATGGAACAAATTGTGTAAAGTATTTAGCACAGTATCTGAAGCATACAAAGTTACTAACTAATGGTAGCAATTTAGCCTACCATAAGTCCCAGTTCTCTCAATTTTTAAAGCATTTGACACTGGGAATTAAAGGCCTTCTTCTGGCACCATTACCTTCCATGGCATCCATCATACTGAAAACTTCTGGTTTTCCTCTTACAAATCTAACTGCTTTGTTTCCATCCTAAATGCTGATGGATCTTCCTCCTCCTACCTCATCATTGTAAGTGTGTCCTATGATTCTGTTCTTGACATTTTTTTTTTCTTTATCAATCTCTCCCTGCATGAAGATGAAAAGATGTGTCTTGAATTTGGGAGCAAGATTATTGCAAATCTATTACCACACTAATCATCTTTTCTTACAAACTGGTTTTCATTGGAACTTAGCTCTTTTTGTCATAGATTTGGCTTTTCTGGGGCTAAATTGTACCATTTGCAATCCTCTACACATGCTGCAAATGCTTTCCAACTGCCATAGTTTAGTTTGTATTGGCTTAGTTAAATAAAATACAACCCATTATTCAAAGACCATCTTAAATATTACCTCTTCTGTAAAATGTTTTCTATAAACTTAACTTCTAGAATACTAATTCTAGGTTTAATAATTTCGAGCTGCGTGATCATGTGGAATTTATTTTTATCTCTCAGCTTGAATTTGTTCATTCAAATCACAAAGATAATCATTGTCCCTAATTGATCAAGTTACTATGAGGGACTAAATGAGAAATTAATTATTATACAAATGTTTTGTGAGGGAGCCTTTTGGGGCTGAGGGCAAAGGGAAAAAGCGCTTTGCACAGAATCTCAAGTATAATTATTTCAATAAATGCCAGTAGTTATTGTTACTATCAATGTTGTTAATTCTACTATCACTAATACTATTACCATATACTTATTTGGAACTCATAGCAATTGAATTATGTCTCTTTTATCAAGTTTTTCTAATTCTAATTTCTGTTAGGACTATTTATGTATAGGGTTGAAACCTGTTGTTAACCTTTCCCAACTACTGTATTAGAATGTGAGCACAAGAACTATATATTTCTTATCTTACTGTGTGGTGTCTCGATATGCTTTTGTTGAATTCGTCTAAATAAAATAATCCTACTGGCCCCTTTTGGCATTTTTGTCTCCCTCTCTTTGGTTCACTTTTAAAGGAAGCAGTAGTGTAAGAAAATTAGAAATTTAATCGTAATATTTTCCTTCTACCTTTGAATATATTCTAGCTTTCCTTTGTTTGGTCACTCAAAGTTAACTATTTACTTATGGATTGTGTTGACTGGGGGTAAGTGGGTAGGGGCTTAACCTTGGAGTTAATGGGAGAAATTGCAGGTCTGATTATAAGGAGGGGAATCTTATATTTCCTTTCTCTTACTCCTTTTAAACAGTATAATTTATGCTCTCTTCTTGAATTAAGAAAGTCAGTCAATATTATTCATTTATTTATTTTGGTATAAACATCCTTAGGCATTGAAAGACATATTAAGAGAAGTAGAAGACATACTGTCAATCCTAAAAAGAGCTCAGTTTAGCTCCATAATATTTGTCCTGAGCTGTCACGTAGAACCCTAAAAGATGAATGAATGAGTGAAAACTACTTTATTTTTTTTAAAAAATGTATTTTATTGATTTTTTACAGAAAGGAAAGGAGAGGGATAGAGAGTTAGAAACACTGATGAGAGAGAGAGAGACATCGATCAGCTGCCTCCTGCACGCCCTTCTGGGGATGTGCCCACAAACAAGATACATGCCCTTGACCAGAATTGAACCTAAGACCTTTCAGTGGGCAGACCGACACTCTATCCACTGAGCCAAATTGGTTTTGGCAAAAACTAATTTCATTTGGAGCATTAATATAGTCAAATCTAGACAAAATTGAGAAACAAAGGCATTTGTTATGCGTGTATCACTTGTTCCCTCATCCTTTATTTTTTTTATAATGAATTTTTTATATTTTATTAATTTTTTACAGAGAGGAAGGGAGACAGATAGAGAGTTAGAAACATCGATGGGAGAGAGACATCGATCAGCTGCCTCTTGCACGCTCCCTACTGGGGATGTGCCCACAACCAAGGTACATGCCCTTGACTGGAATCGAACCTGGGACCTTTCAGTCCGCAGACTGAAGCTCTATCCACTGAGCCAAACCAGTTTTGGCTTCCCTCATCCTTTAATGTAACCCCTTTTTCAGTCCTCTTCAGGTGCTGGCCACCAAATATTTTTCCCAGAATCAAATTCAATACCAAGTATTTATCCCTCATTCACATTTAGGAATAAATTGCTGAAAACAACTTAGGAAGTTTCAGTAGGTATGCATGCATATATGTGTATATCATATTTTAAATATAAATCAAAACTTTGAGGCTTAAAAATATGATCTTAATGGTTATATTTTAAATATAAGTTAATAGGGGGAAGTAGTGGTAGGAACTCAAGAGATAGAGAAAAAAATTTTCTAGGGCTTTTGAGTCCACATCACATATGTCACTTGTTCTGTCTATGTATAATGTCCTGCCGTAGGAAACTTACTGTCAGATTGGTATAAAGCTCAATAAAAAAAAATATTAGTTTTACCCTTTTCTTTTGAAATTTCAAGACTCTAAGTTTTTATTACTGTGTTCATATTCTATGAAGATAAATAAGTAAAGAGAAAATCAGTATGTACTCAAATAAGCTCAACTAAGATGTTTACCAGAGGTCAGATTGGGAACATCATATCTTCCTGAAAAAAATAAAACAAATAAAATTATCATAAATATCTAAAATAAATATTGATGAATTTATGAAAGTGTTTATTCCCTTTTAGTTTCATAACAGACTTCATAAAGGCCTAGCTGACTTAGTTCTCAGTCTCGCCCTTTATCTACAGCATATCTTTATCCCAATGCCTATATAACAGTAAAATATTTATCAAGTAATGAAAAAATAAAAGTGGTAATAGAGAAGCAGCATTTCAAGGATCAATCCACTTGATCTGTCTTATATGCTTGGCCTATAACCAGTACTTCTCTTTTCTCTCTGAGAGGTGACAGAATTTTCCGACTAGGAAGTGAATTAAATGAACAAATGTGTTGATGTTGCACCTTCATACTTGAGTATGAAGAGATAGTTCTATGCAAAATTCTTTTCCTCAAGACAACAAGGAAGAAAAACTTGCTATAATACTTGCACAATCGAGTGTGGCTGAAAATTTTTTAGGTGAGAAGTGGGATTAACAATTATATCTGTCTGAAGCTATAGCTTTCCCAATTGAGAAAGTTAAGCATTTTGATTTGTTATATTTGGAATCAGTTTCTCAATAATGACAATTTTTATACAAGGTAGATTATATAGCCTCAGTGAAGACCCATTATAATAGAAGAATGAGAATGCTCAAGTATCAAAAACTCTATCCTACTGAGCAGAAATAAAACTGAGCTAACATCTCGCTTATGATTTGGAATCATTTCCTAAAAGTGAGATGTCTGTTTGAGGGCAAAACAGAATGATTGTTGCCAAACATTGTTATAGAGCAGTTCCTCTAACTACTTTGTCCACTGCCTTAAAAATGACAACTTTGATTAGCCTCTGGAGGCTTTTCACAAGCCTCATTAAATACTGATAGAATAGGAATACTAAGAATCTATGGTCTCTCAAGTGGGCCAGATTTTGAGTTCTCATTGTTAATGTCAAATGCTGTCAGCTGTTGAAAGCCAAAATAACTTATTCCCAGAAATAAATGGAAGCCTACAGGAGTGATTCATCTATTACATTTAAAAATAATTTTTTGACCACTTTCTCAGCATCCACCCTTAGATATGATGAAGAATGAAAATGAATATGGCAGGGTATTTAATCTCATAAAGTTTATGAACACCACACCCGAATATCCTGTGCCTTTTTTTTTTTTTAGTTCTGTGTGGCTATCAGCAGAGCTCAGCCATAGTGAGTTCAGACAGGCTTATGGCACAGGCAGAAAAGAAGAAAAAAGGATAGAAATTAGAGAGAACCTGGGAAACTATAAGACAAAGGAAATACTGTACTGTGTGATACTGAAAAAAAAAAGGTACAAAAATGGGGTGATGCTGGCATAAGGGACCATTAGTTAGGAAGTTTGAAGACCACCTTGGGGAACTAAACTTTAGGCTGCCTCCCATCTTTAAGTTTATACATAATAACTTTAAAAGTGCTGGATTCCTAGACAAAAGCCAGGATTTATAGGTGGATTAGCTGTGGTTTTTGTACTGAAGGAACTCAAAGAAAGGATAAAGAACAAGGGCCTTTGACATGTTTGAATTCCTTCATCTGCCCATTACAATGTCAAGCCTTGGAAGTTACTAAGTTTGCCCTGAGTGAATATTGCATTCTCTTTACATAAGTGTAGTTCCAGACCATTTTCTTTCTTTATAGGGAGGCTAAACTTCTAGTCAATAAGTGACTGAGTTACTATATTGCCCCCTAGAGAAGCAGGTCTGGGTTTATTTGTTTATTCATTCCTGAAATTGTATTCCAAATGCTGGAGGAAGGAGGGGTTGTTTTCTAATGAAATTGGAGACTGAATCAGAGAAGCATGCCTTTACCATCCCTCTCCATTTGCTGTGAAGAAGGACCGGACAGGATGATGGATAGCTGGAGTTTTATGCTGTTGAATATGCCTAATTTGAATCCTTGGCAATTAGTGCTATTCAACTTTAACTCTGGCTGGACTATACATGTTACCAGATGCACCAGAAGCACTGACTAAATCAGTCTTTACTTCTCTGTCACATACTATTTTCCCCGAACACTTTCCTCAGATACAAAAGTATTCTATTTTAAAAGATGCTGTGGACACCTTTCCCTCCTTATCACAATTAGGTTTTTTGTTTGTTTGTTTTGCTTTGTTTTGTTTTGTGGAAAGGGAATATGTAAGCTATATGGGCTGATTTGTTGGAGATACCCATTTCCTTAGAAGAATTCTTACCCCCAAACTGGATTAGATAACTGCCTGAAATCCTCCTCAGTCTCCATTCTTCAATTCCAGGTGATGTAAACAAAAGGGCCTCGTATTACATAATCACAGAATCTCAGTGAGAGGGAACTATAGACCATAATTATCCTTAAGAGGTGGAAAAATCAAGACTCAGTAAGGAAATAGGATTTTCCCACATTTGTATACCAATATACGGTAGAGCTTGAATCTTTGACTTAGGTATATGATCAAAATCCTGGCTGGTTTGGCTCAGTGGATAAAGTGTCAGCCTGCAACTGAATGGTCTGGGTTTCAATTCTGGTCAAGGGCACATGCCTAGGATGTGGACTGGATCCCCAGTAGGAGGAGTGCAGGAGGCAGCTAATGGATGATTTTCTTTCATCGTTTCTCTTTCTCTCTCTCTCTTTCCCTCTCTCTCTCTCCCCCTCTCCTTTCTTTCTGAAATCAATAGAAGTATATAAAAATAATATCACAACAAATTTTAACTTATTTGCTCTGTTTTCCCTTCTTAGGTGATTTATTCTAATATTTCACTTTTCAATTTATTGACACTTAATTCACTTAATGCTTACATTCCAGATACTTTTTTTTTTTTTACTGAAACTTAAATAAAACAATTTCCCACCTTGGTTAAAATCTTTAAAAGCCATTGCTAAATCGTGTACATTGTTTTGTTCTCCATAGTGCCTTTTACATTCTTGCACATAAGTTCTTGATAAATATATGGGGAAGCATCACAGTTTAGGAAAAGAGCTCTGAATTTGAAGCCAGACAGACTTAGTTTTAATCTTAGTACTGATGTTTATCAGCTGTATGGCCTTGATGAACTATATTGGAGCCTCATTTCTGTTTCTATAAAATGGAACAAATAATGGTATATATTTCAAGGGGTTGTTGTGATAACTGAGGTAATTCATATAGAATGTCTGGCAGAGTGCCTGCACTAGTAAGTACTCAATAAATGGTGATTATTCATATTACTTAATGAGGGCGTGAGTGAATATTTGAAAGTGAGAGGGATCTAGTCTCAAGAGGATAGTCACAGGGAAGAGTTAAACAGAGGGTCAAAAGGGGAAATTGGATAGCTTTGCAGCACCCCCTTGAGTTAGAGTTCATTTACTCTTTTGCTTTACTATTGGCTTAAAGCCTATCCTTAGAATACCCTAAAATTGTCAGAGCTAAAAGGAACTTTAGCCATCACTTTGTTCAAAGCATGGATTTTATAGAGTTGTAAAATGAGGTTAAAAGATAAACGGAATTAACCTTGGTCAAAAACAGAGTTGAGATAGGACCATACTTTGAATTTTTAAGTGTCCTCCATACATTTTCTCTGTAATGCCTGCTTCCATAAAATACATTTCATTTTAGTCTTTAGCACAACAATGAACATCACATGATTTAGGTACTATTTAACATTTTGGATGAGACATGTCTCTACTTCTCTTCTTTTGCATGAATAATCTAATGGCTGATATAATTTGGGGTACATTTAAAGATTTAATTCCTAAAGGGTGTGCATATAATGCATGCATGTGTTTGAATTCTCCCTGCATATACTCTCAGTAACTAAAATATACAGAAAAGAAAAAATCTGCAAAACAGAAGACTGAAAGTGACTTTATTAAGTCAAAAGCAACTTCTCTGGCAAGTGTTAGTTTATGGTGTAGGAGAGAGTACCAACTTGGTGTATTCTCTTTATGGGGAAAGACAATCTGGAGAGGAAAGAGAATGGGGAAATATTGCTCGTTAGTGCCTATGTTTTACTGTGAAGTGGCTAATTTCATATTCTGTTTCCTTACCATAAGACTGCAACTGCCATATGAACAAGCAGTGTCACTTCAAAATAACAAAGGTTGGACCAGCAGTATGCTGAAGACATCCTAAAACAAGGTTATATATATATATATATATATATATATATATATATATATATATATATATATATATAGAGAGAGAGAGAGAGAGAGAGAGAGAGAGAGAGAGAGAGAAGGAAGAAGATGGCAACGGAATATGCAGACCTTTCCAGGGAAAAACTGGACACCCAATTAAATTGGGAATGTTTACCTGGAATTACCAACTGAGGTCTAACATGTATATTGAGGAAGGACAGAAAACACTTGAAAACATAGAAAGGATGATGTCAAGAGAGGGCCTGACCCAATTTTCGTTCTCTTTTGAAAAGTGTCTATAGGGATCAATACAAGAGGTTATAACACTGGTAAATATATATGCATCCAAATACATAAAGAAATTCCTGGAATATATCAAGGAAGAGATCAACAACAATAAAATCATAGTAGGGGATTTTAATACCCCACTTACATCACTGGATAACTCCTCTAGACAAAACAACAACAAAAACAAAACAAAACAAAAACAAAAAGGACAAAAGCAGCAAAAAAAAAAAAACAATCCTAAATGACTTACCAGATCAGATGGACTTAATGGACATATTCAGAACATTTCACCCCAAAGCCAAGGAATATATTTTTTTATCAAGTGCACATGGGACATTTTCAAAGATAGACCACATGTTGGGTCACAAGCAAAGTATCTCCAAATTCAAGAAGATAGAAATCATATCAAGCATCTTATCAGATCACCATGTCATAATATTAGAAATAAACTACAATAAAAAGAATAAACAATTTAACACTTGGAAGTTGTATAGCATGGTATTAAACAATAATTGGGTTACCAAAGAAATCAAAGAATAAATTAAAAGCATCCATGAAATGAATGACAATGAAAACACAAAAATTCAAAATCTATGGGACACAAAGAAAGCCATCCTGAGAAGAAAGTTTATACTCTACAGGGCTACCTCAAAAAAAAAAAAAAAAGGCAATAAATCATCTAACTCTACAACTTAAATAATTAGAAGGAGAGTAACAAGAAAAGCCAAGAGTTAAGAGAAGGAAGGAGATAATAAGGATCAGAGCAGAAATACATGACATGAAAAAACAATACAAAAGAACATTGCAACCAAGAGCTGGTTTTTGAGAGGATATACAAGATCAATGAACTTCTAGCCAGGCTCACCAAGAGACAAAGAGAGAGTACCCAAATAAACAAAATCAGAAATGAAAGAGGTGAAATAACAACAGACCCCACAGAAATACAAAGATTGTAGCCATTTTTTATTTAAAAATTTTAATGTTGACATAATTTCAGATTTTATCCTTTTCCCTGTCCTTAGCCCACTCACATCCATCACTGCCTCCCCAATCTTTACCCTTCACCAAACTATTGTCTGTGTCCATGGGGTATGCACATATGTTCTTTAGCCAATTCCTTTATCTTCTTTATTCGGTCACCCTATCCCCTTTCCAGTCCTTTAAAAAAGAAAAAAAAAAACTGATAGTAAGGCAGAATCAGAATTCAGTGGGATTGATTAATACAAGGGCTTTTCTGTTTCTCCTTATGTCTCTCTAAGGCAACTTTAAGTTATATTGTAAGATCTGGATAAATTAATGATTTTTCCCATGATTTATACTTAGTGGCATCTTGCCAGCAAAATATTTTGAGGTTTGGGAAAGATAATATACTGTTTATAAGTAAAGATAACTTACATTTCTAGAATTCTCAAACTATACTAGTTATGTCCTTGACGGTTGGGTTATCTTAGCTTAGTTGAATAAACTTTCAAATAGTTGTCACCACATGGTGTTATAAATATGGGTCATCCAACTAATTCTTGTTCTTCACTTCCCTGTATGCATGAATAACTTATATCATCCGTTGATAGCTATATCTCATTATTCTTTTCTGTCAACATCTGTTCTGTATTAATAATAACTACATGAATTTAATTGCAACATGGAATGAATTTATCAAAAGAAAAAACATAAGGCAAAAAAAAAGGAACTAAAAAGAACACCCACTATGATAAAATAGACTGTTAGCAATCCCAATAAACATAATCAGATCCTACTCTCCCCCAAACTAATCAGAACTCACTTTGAATCATTCCAGCTTTGAAAAATTGCACTAGGTATTGGCCTAGGCACATGTGCTATCCTTAGCCTGCCTGATCTGTTAGCTCTGATTGAGGTTGTGGGGCATCAATGTTTAGCATGAAGCTGGCCATTTGAGGCACTGAAACCTCTTAATCACTTGCTAACTATAATTACATTCTGCTAAGATCTTATCTATTACTGACTCAAAGGCTGTTCTCACTTCAGTTTAAACTTCTGGTATTCTTCCTGGACATAGCATGGATAAAGTACAAATTTCCCTACTCAGGTTCCATGTATTTAAAAAAGGAGAAGCTAGATTTTGAAAGGGAAAGTGGCTGTTATCAGAAGCCTACACATCCCAGGAATCTACAACAACACCCAGGGAACAGATACAAAACTAGGAACACCAGACCTTAAGCATGAATACTTGGACTTGGAAGAGCTCTGTGCCTTCTCACAGAAAGATCAGATTTCGCCTAGGAAAAGGTGAGGTATCCTATCCAGGCAGGAGAGAGAAATGAGAGCACAGGGAGCTACAGGTTCCCAGGAAGTCTACAATCCACAAAATCCACAGCCTTTGGGGCTAGTGTGATCTGCAGGGAAAAGTTGTTTTTGTGTAACCTGGAGATCAGAGCAGGGAGTACTGATCAGAGAACTAGCTCTGGGGCAGACCATAGTCCCGAACCAGTATTAAATGCCACAGGGTAAAAAGAATCTAAATACTGGCTAGAGAGGACTTATTGCCCCAGAGGTCATACCAGAAACACTGCCACCCAAGTATTGAATCACAAATTGACTCTTGTGTAAACACAAATAAAGAAGTCTAAGAAACACAGGAATGCTGCCTGCTGGAAAATCAGGACTGTGGTTTACAATACAGAGGAGCAGTGGAACACGGGGAACTTCAATACTACCTGACTACTTGACAGGAAACAGGTGTACCAAACAGAACAGTAGAGGAAATGAATGACCTGCACTACTGCACATTTTTATTTTTTATCTTTTACTTAAGAAACTAAATATTTTTATATTTTTCCTCACTTGATTTTACCTTTTTATTTATTATATTTTTATTTAGCATTATTATTACCATTTTAACTTTTTGAAAATATATAATTTATTTTCTCTATATTTTATTTTATTTTGAGAATAATGTTCTACTTTTTATTTTAATTTTTCCTTTAGCATCACTTTACTCTATCTCAACTTTAACTTTATGCCAACACTCTTGCTCATGTTTTCTCCTTTTGTTGTTCTGTTCCTCTTACCTCATTCCTGCTTTAGATTTTCCCTATTTGTTCTATTTAAAAATTCACTAATTTATATATCTAATTTCCAATTCCCTGCCCTAAGTCCATACAAACCTCTATCTTCGCTTTCTTCACTATCCAGTATTTTTTGTCTCCCTGCCCTTTTTTTGTTTGTCTGTTTTTTGTTGTTGTTATTTTTTTGTTGTTGTTCTTTTTTGTTCTAGATTTTTTGTTTTATTTTGTTATGTGTTGTCTTGCTTTCTGTCCTATTGTTGCTGTTTGCTTGATTGTTGATTAGATTGGCTATTGTTGTGCTTATTTATGTGATTGTTATTGTTTTGTTTTTGTTTGTCTTTTGAATCTGTTTTCTCTCTCCTCTCTTGTTATTAGTTGTTGTTTGTAGTTTGCATTCATCTCTGGGTATTGTTGTTTGCACTTTTTTTGGTGGGATTAGTGGTTGTTCTGTTGGAGTTTAATCCCCATATAAATAGTTCTCCCTTTTTTTATTCTCTTTCTTTTCTCTCTAATTTGTTCCTTTTCTCAATATCATTTTTTCACTCCTATTTTTTCTTATCCTCTAATTCTCTTTTCTCTAGTGGCCACCTTTATTTGGGGTTATAAGTATCGTGAATACATGGTGTTCAGTGCCATGTGTGTGGTGCCTTGTGCTGTAATTTTTTGCCTTTAAATCAAGACAAAACTGAGAGAACTACATAACCAGTTAATTGGAGAAGAAGAGATCATGGAGAGACAAAGATATAACCCATATATGTAAGAAAAGGAGGGATCAGCAGAAAACATAGTAAACAACATGGAGGCAAGCAATATGTCAGAGAAAGAATTCATAGAAGTGGTCATAAGGTCTCTGAAGACAATAGAAGACAAATTCAACAATATGTGTAAGAACCAAGAGGAAATGAAGAAGAACCAAAAAGAAATGAAAAATGACATCACTGCTATAAGGAATTCAATAGAAAGCATCAGCAACAGACTAGAAGAAGCAGAGGACCACATCAGTGTACTAGAAGACAAGGTAGAAACAAATACCCAAGCAGAGCAGTATCTAGTAAAAACACTTAAAAAACAGGAGGAGAGCCTAAGGAAACTTTGGGACAACATGAAACAAAACAACATCCACATAATAGTAGTTACAGAAAGAGTTGAAACTGAGTAAGGAATAGAAAACCTGTTTGAAGAAATAATGATAGAAAACTTCTCTGACATAGAGAAGAAAAAAAAAAAAAACTCACACAAATCCAAGAAGCTCACAGAGTTCCAAAAAAAATGAACCCCAAAAGACTGATGCCAAGGCACATTATAATTAAATTGGCAAATGCAAATGAAAGAGTAAGAATATTAAAAGCAGCCAGAGAGAGACAGAAAGTTACTTACAAAGGAACCTGCATCATACTATCAACTGATTTATGAACAGAAACACACCAGGCCAGAAGGGAATGGAATGAAATGTAGAAAGTCATACAAAGGAAGGTTCTGAATCCAAGAATACTGTGCCTAGAAAGGCTTTCAATCAAAATTAAGGGGGAAATTGGGAGCTTCACAGACAAAAAAAAAAAAA
>PVJN01004565.1:0-47857 GCA_004026805.1 Lasiurus borealis | reverse complement strand
TAGCTGAGTGAAGAAGAAACAATGAACCCTATATCTGCTGTCTACAGGAAACCACTTCAGAAAAAAGAACTCATACAGATTGATGTTAAAGGGATGGAAAAAGCTATTTCAGGCAAATGGAAATAAAAAAAAAAGCTGGGGTAGCAATACTGTATCTGACAAATTAGATCTCAAAGTGAAGTACATAACAAGAGATAAGAAAAGACACTTAATAATACTAAAGTGCAAAATACAACAAGAAGAAATATCACTGGTAAACATATATGCACCCAATACAGGAGCACCCAAATACATAAAAAAAAAACCTTCTGGAGTATATCAAGGGAGATATTGACAGCAATATAGTCATAGCAGGGGATTTTAATACCCCACCATCAGCAATGGACAAATCCTCTGAACAAAACATCAGCAAAGAAACATCAATCATAAATGATTCACTAGATCAGATGGAATTAATTTATATCTTCAGAACATTTCACCCCAAAGCAACAGTATGTACATTCTTTTCAAGTGCATATGGGACATTTTCAAAGATAGACCATATACCTTTGAAAGTCACAAGCAAAGTCTCTTCTAATTTAAGAAGATAGAAATTATATCAAGCATCTTCTCAGATAACAATGGTATAAAACTAGAAATCAACTACAACAAAACAATAAAAAATCAAACACCTGGAAACTAAATAACATGCTATTAAACAATGACTTGGTTACCAAAGAGATTAAAGAAGAAACAAAAAGTATCATGGGAACAAATCACAATGAAAACACAATACAAAATCTATGGGACACGACAGCATTCTTGAGAGGAAAATTCATAGCTCTGCAAGCCCACAGAAAAAACAACAAAACAAGAAACAATGGTAGTAAATTACCTAACCCCATAATGCAATGAATGAGTTAGAAAAAGGGAGCAGTAAGAAAAGCCCCAGAGCAGAGATAAATAACATAGAGACAAAAACAAAACAAAACAAAACAAAAAAACACATAAGATTAACAAAACCAAGAGCTGCTTCTTTGAAAGAATAAGCAAGATTGATGAACCTCTAACCAGGCTTACTAAGAAGCAAATAAAGAGGACCCAAATAAACAAAATCAAAGATGAAAGAGGTGAAATAACAACCGATCCCACAGAAATACAAACGATTATGAAAAAATACTATGAACAACTAACTCTATTCCAACAAAATGCACAACCTAGATTAAATGGATATATTAGTAGAAAAATACAAGCTCCCAAAACTCAACCAAGAATAATAATAAAAATCTGAATTGGTCAATAACTATTGAAGAAATTGAAACAATGATCAAAATCTTCCAGGAAACAAAAGCCCTGGTCCAGATAGCTTTACAGGAAATTTCTACAAAGCATTCAAAGAAGAACTAAAACCTATCTTCCTCAGAATATTCCAAATAATTCAAGATGAAGGCATGCTTCCAAGCTCTTTCTATGTAGCTAGCATTACAATAATCCCCCAAAACAGATAAAGACACCAGAGAAAAAAAGAATTACAAGCCAATATCTTTGATGAACACAGATGCAAAATTTTTCAACAAAATTCTAGCAAATCAGATTCAGCAATACTTTAGAAAAATTATACACCATGACCAAGTGGGATTTATCTTGGGGCTGCAAGGATGGTACAATATCCATAAATCAATAAATGTGATACATCACATAAACTGAGAGACAAAAAAATCACATAATCATATCAATTGATGCAGAAAAAGCATTTGACACATTCCAACACCCTTTCTACATAAAAATTCTCAGCAAAGTGGGAATAGAGAATACCTCAGTATAATAAAGCCCTTTAAGATAAATCTACAGTGAACATCATTCTCAATGGGCAAAAACTAAACTCATTTCCCCTAATAACAGCAACAAGTCAAGGATGCCCACTTTAACCACTCCTGTTTGAAATAGTAATGGAAGTGCTAGCCATTCTGATTAGGCAAGAAGAAGAAATTAAAGGCATTAAAATTGGAAAAGAAGAAGTAAAACTGTCCTTAATTGAAGATGACATAATACTATACATAGAAACCCCAAAGACTCCATCAAAAAACTACTAGACCTAATAAATAAATTTGGCAATGTAGCAGGATATAAAATTAACACCGATAAATCTATGGCCTTTTTATATACCAATGATAAACTCAGAGAGAGAGAGAAATGAAAAATAAATTCTTTTTTTTTTCTATTTAACTTTATTTAATTCAACTTTCTCAAAGGTATGCAAAGAAAATGCCATTTTCACACATTTATTGCTTACTATCTATCATGATTTTTTCCCACGTAATCTTTATTTATGGAACACTATTTTGTTTTTTTTTTTAACCTGCCAAATTGTTGAGACTTTATTTTTTTCCCTATTGCCCTCCCCACCCCCCCAGTACATGCCCTCATACATCTCCCCCCTCACCCTCCATTTGCCCTGTATCCACTGGCTATGCCTACACACATGCATACAAGTCCTTCAGTTGATCTCCCACAGGCTCCTCCTCCCAACCTCCCCTGCCTTTCCACTGTAGCACCACAGTCTGTTCATTGCTTCTTTGCCAAGAACCACTGACATAAACAAACGGAAGAACATACCATGTTCATGGCTTGGTAGAATCAACATCATTAAAATGTCCATACTACCTAAAGCAATCTATAGATTCAATGCAATACTTATTAAAATACCAATGGCATATTTCAAAGATCTGGAACAATCTCTCCAAAAATTTATCTGGAAGAAAAAAAAAGAACCTGAATAGCCACAGCTATCCTGAAAAAGAAGAACAAACTTGGGATGATCACAATACAAGATATCAAAGCCACAGTTCTCAAAATTGCCTGGTACTGGCACAAGAACAGCCATGAAGACCAATGAAACAGAATAGGAGATCCATAAATGGACCCAAGCCATTACTCTCAATTAATTTTTGACAAAGGAGGCAAGAACATACAATGGAATCAAAACAGCCTCTTCAATAAATGGTGCTGGGAAATCTGGTCAGATACATGCAACAAAACAAAACTAGATCATCAACTTACACCATACACAAAGACAAAATCAAAATGCTAAAGGATTTGAAGGTAAGGTGGGAAGTCATAAAAATCCTATAAGACTCCAAAGGGAGCAAAATTGCAGACATATGTTGTAGCATTATCTTTACAAACAAGGATCCTAGGGCAAGAGAGACTAAGAAGAAAATAAACAAATGGGGCTACATCAAAATAAAAAGCTTCTGCACAGCAAGAGAAACCATCAACAAAACAACAAGAAAGCCCACGCATGGGAGAACATATTTGCCAATAGTATCTCAGATAAGGATTTAATCTCCAAAATTTACAGGGAACTCATACAACTCAACAAAGAAAGATAAACAAACACAGTAAAAAAAAAATGGGCAAAGGACCTAAATAGACACTTTTTGAAAAAGGACATTCAAAATCCAAGAGACACATAAAAACATGCTCAAAGTCACTATAATCCAAGAGATGTAAATCAAAACAACAATTAGGTACTACCTCACATCTGTCAGAATGACTATCACCAACAAATCAACAAATGACAAGTGCTGGAGAGGATTCAGAGAAAAAGGAGCCCTTCATCATTGCTGGTGGCAATGCAGACTGGTGTAGCTATTGTGGAAAACAGTATAGTGTTTCCTCAAAATGTTAAAGATGGAACTGGCATTTGACCCAGTAATACCACTTCTTGGAATATAACCCAGAAAACAGAAACAGCAATCAAAAAGGATATATCCACCTCCATGTTCATAGCAGCACAGTTTACAATAGCTAAGATTTGGAAACAGCCTAAATGCTCATCAGCAGATGAGTGGATTAGAAAAGTGTGGTACATCTACACAATGGAATGCTGTGCTGCTATAAAAAAGAAGGAATTCTTACCATTTGCAGTAGCATGGATGGAACTGGAGAGCACTATGCTAGGTGAAATAAGCCAAGCAGTGAAAGGAAAATACTACATGATCTCACTCATTTATGAATAATAAAGAACATTATAACCTAATGAACAAATACAGAGGCAGAGAAGCATCTAACAGACTGTCAAATTATAGTGGGGAGTATGGGGAGTGTTGTGGGGGTGGGTAATAGATTAACTGAAGGACTTGTATGCATGCATATAAGAATAACCAATGGACACAAGACATTGGGAGGAGTGGTGAGGGCAAGTGCCAGGGGGCAGGAAAGGCCTGAAAATGTCAATGGGGGAAAAGAGGAAACGTATGTACTACTATTTGTAATATTTTAAACAATAAAATAAATAAAATAAAATAAAAGATAAAATAAAAAAAAATAAGCTAAAACTTTACATTGACAGCAATATATAGAAAACTTTCCCATCAGAAAAGAAGCTCTTTTTTGGGAAATCTTTATAATTCTTTTCTCTCTGCCTCTCAGTCTCTCTCTCAAAAAAATAATTATGGTATACCGTAAAAGTTACCATTTTACATGAATATCTCTGTGGTATTAATTAAATTATTCACAATGTTTTGGAACTATCACCACTATCCATTTTCAGAACTTTTTGATCATCCTAAGCTATTTATCTTTTGATGAATAATATTATTATTGATCTCCTTGCTTAAATCCTCTAATTTCTGCAAATTATTTGCTGTTTAAAATAAAATGGCTTTGAAAAGAGTTATCCTTCAGTCTCTCCCCACATGCTTTTTTTTTCTAGAAATTTGAAAATGTTTTTTACATACAGAACCAAACCATTTTTAAGTAGTTGCTCAAAATAGCAGTTTACTCATACAGAGATTAAGGCACAAAGGATGTGACATTCTTTCATGATTCAGAGATAAGATTTCAGAACAGATCCTAGAGAGGAGTTGAATTTCACCCTACTGAACTCTGCCTTTATTTCAGGAAGTTGCCAATTTGTAATTCATGGTGAATAATTATACTAGACTACAAGTATATAGCTAGAATTTTCTCCATGCTATATGCTCATTAATTCTTATATTTAAAATTATTTACTATAAAAATTAGTTATATTCAGTAAATTATTAAGTTATCTATGCAATTCCAAATAGAACAAGTGGGAAAAATTATAGAAGTATGTGAAAGTTTTTAATTTTTGCTTTGATTATCCTATATCTATTCAACAAGTTGTTTCGGTAATTTTAGAAAGAACTCTGGCCTTAACTCACTGAGATTAACTAGTTTTCAAACAATTAAATTTCAAGGTTTAAATGTCCCATTAACCCTTACTTGCTCTGTACTAGAAGTCAGAAATATCTCAGAATATTAATTCTCTAGTCTTTTTGTTTCCTGTCTACTAAAATAATTCATTTTTACTTAGCCTTCAACTTGAAGTTGTACTTTAATTGACCACTTGTTGTTTCCTGCAAGATGCCTTTTTAACAGGAGGTATGTCTATCTTTAATTGTGACAAAAATTATCTCAAGACTGCTTTCTTTTAGTGAATGAAAAAGCTTAAAGGAGCCATATGACACCATTTTGAAACAAACACAACCTTGGCTTAAGTTAGATTACATGGGAAGATATTCATATCCAATGTACTGAATTTATTTATTTTATAATTTAACTTATTCTGAAAGGGATATAGGATCAAAATAATGTGAAAATAAATTAAATAAATGCATAACAAATGTTCCTCTTGAACCAAGGCCTCAGAATGCTCTCCTTAAATTAACCATACCCTACCATTTTTTTCACAGCTTAACAGTTCTCATACAGCTTTATGTAACTAACTCAGCTTGTAAAGATCTCCTCTTTCCTTGAATTCCTACAGCACTAACACAGGATCTCACATTTCTGGCAAAGACAGCTGATTATATTATTCCCTGCCCCAAAGTCTCTACTAGGTCTACCCTGCCTTGAGGATGAAATTCAACTTTTAATAGATTAATTAAACCCTTATAACATGCTCCCAATCTTCTCTGACCTTAACACCTACCCTGGACTATAAATAATATATTCTAGTGATACTATACATCTTGAGAATCCTTAAATATGCCGCATGATTTCATAACTTTTTGTATTGGTATATGTTTCTTCTAACTGGAAGAAACACCTGGTCAAGAGTAACTTCATTTATGAAAAATATTCTCTGATTCTATAAGGCCAAACTAACATATAAATTTTTCACAATTAAGAGTATGGTGCTGATATAGAGATAGACTAATATATAAATGGACCATAATAGAGCTCCAAAATATATATATATATATATATATATATATATATATGGTGTAGAAAAAATGTATACACACTTTAATGGTTGACAGCTCAATTGATGTTTCTTTCTTTTCAGATTTAACCCATTCAAATTAATAAGTATTCGAAGTATGTATATATGATAATTTAGTGTATAGTAGGTAAAGGAAGCATTTCAAATAAATAATGCTAAAACAATTGGCCACTTTTTAAAAGACAAAAAGCAACGCACAATATACCATTAAAAATAGACAAATTAGCTTTTAAAAATGAGTTATAAAATACCATTATATAAAATATAAGTCAACATAGGAGTCTGTATTACGTTTTTAGTGGAGAAATAATCTTTAAAAATGTAAATAAAATATTTCAATAAAGTGATTGTTAAACTTAACTTCATAAAATTGAAAAATATATATTTTCTGTCACAAGATATCTAAATATGTTTAAACAAAAATCAGTAGTCTATGTATAATAACTTGAATTATTTATACTATACAAGATATTAGTATCCATAATATGTAAAGAACTCCTGAAATTCAATGATAATAGAACAAACTCCTCAAAAGAAAATGGACAAAATATAAAAAGATCACAGAATAGGAAATAAAAATGTTAAATTATTTATGAAAAAGTGTTCATAACAAGTAAATATGGACATGCAAAAAGAACAGCAATAAGGTACTATTTTTAAATAATCAGATTGACAAATAATGAATTAGTTTGACGATACCAAAAGATACAGAAATTCTACTTCTCTGTATATAAATAGAATAACTTTTATGTGGGTTTAAAAGAGTGTTAACTGCTGCATTTTTTAAATAGTGATGTATTGATAACCTTAACTAAATATCAATAGAAAGAATAAATGAATAAATGGCAATATGTCTATATTATGGAACACTGCCAGTATGCAGTATTTTACAAGAATGAGATACTGATAAGACATAGTGTTAAATGAAGCAAAAAACATGCAAATGTTTGTACATGAGAATGCTGATTTCATAAAAAATAAGAAACAACTATAGTACAATATATATTTTATTAATATACTAGAGGCCTCATGCATGACATTCGTGCACAGGGCAGGGGGGTGGTCCCTTCAACATAGCCTGCATGTGTTGAAATATATATAAAGTATGTATATATATTTCATACTGGCAATATGAAATCTGGGACCCCTCGAGGGATGTCCAACTGCTGATTTAGGCCCAATCCCATACTCAGTTGGACATCCCTCTCACAATCTGTAACCACAGGTTCCTAACTTTTCACCTTCCTGCCTGCCTGATAATCCCTAACTGCTTCCCTGATGGCCAGGGCACCCCACACAGGCTGTTCAGTCATCTATTAGATTGTTTTGGTTGTGATGGTTGCTTAGGATTACATATATATATTTGTGTATGTAAGTGCTTACAAAAAGTTCTGGCTTGCCTGGATGGCATGGTTCAGTGGTTGAGTGCTGACCTATGAACCAGGAGGTCAAGGTTTGATTCCTTGCCTGAGTCATGGGCTTGTTCCCCAGTGTGTGGCATGTGGGAAGCAGCTAGACAAACATCTCATCATTGATGTTTCTCTCTTTCTCCCTCTAATTTCCTCTCTGAAATCAGTAAAAAATATATATATTTTAAATTTCTTGTTTAAGGGGATGCTAGTCTTACCTATTATATACTCACATGTACTTATATAACTAAGAATGAAAAAACAGTGTAGGAAATATGTTAGTTTTTTGTATTTAAACATTATTCAATATGAATTATTCTTTGCAAGACTAAAAGGCCATTTCCTTAATCTTACAGTTTATAACAGACTATTCAAAACAGGGACTATAACAAAGACATGACTCTACATACGTTATCTCATTTAGCTTCCTTAACAACCAGGGTCAATATTAGGGAGATGCAAGTGAGGTCAAGTAATCCAAGTACAAAACTGGATTCTGCATTATATTTAAAATTATATTTTGTTTATTATAGGTTTTATACTAATTTTGATTACTAAAAAGATTGCATTAAATATTAGTTATTATAATCACTTAGCTTTTAGATGCCCCTTAAATTTTGCACCAAGATGAGTGCCTCACTCACCTCTCCACAGCACAAACCCTTTGTAACAACAATGTGAGTCTGATACTATTATATCCATTTAACAGGTGAGGAAGTTGGTCTAAGGCCATGCAGCAAGTAAGCTAGTAAATAATAGAGCCAGGATTCAAACTCAGGATCATTAGACTCAAAGTCCATATTTACCAACTCAAAGTTTTTATATAATTTTATTTTGTTTTGTTCATTATTTCAATGGCCCTATGCTAACTGCCAATGTTAACATACTTTATATATATTTCATGTGCTTCACACTCTATTTGGCAATTGAGTTTTAGCCTTGGCACACAATTCATGAGAGCACTCATACTCTGCATTGTTTACCATCTGTCAGAGAGATATGAAAAAAGTTTTGTCAAATATAGAATATGAATTCTTTAGTACTTGGATATTTTTACCATACTGTTCAAGAGGATAATAATAAACCTGTGTAGGCTTTATTTATTCCACCTTATTTTGATAAAGTGGTACTTGAAAGTTAAATCATTGATTGCTCATTGTAAATTTTTATATATATTCAGGGAAACAATCAAGGAACATGTATTTACTAGGTGTCCTGGCTAATAATGCAGATTTTATTTTCAATAGTTACACTTATATATGTTAATATATATGCGATTTGATATGTATGCTATTTTGTTGTGTTGACAACAAGCTTCCAAACTTCATATTCTAAATTTGTTAATGTTATTAACATCATAGATATTTTTACACTGAAAAATGACAAATTTCATGCTAAAAAAAAGAGCATTTGTGGGAAGTTATAATTCATTACTTTATTTTGAAAAAAAGTGCTGCTGAATACTTTGGGAAGCTTATGGTGAACATGCTCCATCTCAGGATAAGTGAACACTGGTTTAGATGCTTTAAAAGTGATGGTTTTGATATGAAAACATAGAATGTACAGGTCAACGAAAAAGTTGGAAGACCAACAATTACAAGTATTATTGGATGAAAATGCATGTCAAACTCAAAAACAACTTGCAGAAAGATTAAACGTTGCTCACCAAACAATTTCCGAACATTTAAAAGCAATGGGAGAGATTTTTAAAGGAAGAAAAATGGGTTCCCCATCAACTGAAGGCAAGACAAATGAAAAACTGAAAAGTCATCATTAAAAAGTTGTTTCAATGGCACGAAATAAAGTCTTTTTTTGTATCAAATTGTGACTGGTGATGAAAAGTGGATTTATTTTGAGAATTCCAAAAGCACAAAATCGGGTTGATCAAGGTCAAACATCAACATCAACTGCAAGGCCAAATCACTTCAAAAAGAAGACAATGCTCTGTGTTTAGTGGGATCAGGAAGGTGTAGTGTCTTATGAGCTTCTAAAATCAGGTGGGGCCATTAATATTGATCACAACTGACAACAAATAATCAATATGAACCATGCTTTGATTGTGAAATGGCCAGAATGTTCCACAGCAAAGCAATTTTGCTTCATGATGAAGCACCTTCACATACTTCAAACCCAGTTAAAAACATATTAAAAATCTTGCCTGGGAAGTATTAACACACCCACTTTATTCACCAGTTCTTGCTCCTTCAGATTACCACTTGTTCAAATGGATGACACACACACTTTCTGAGCAGAACTTCAAAACACACGAAGAAGTAGAAAATTGGGTCTCTGAATGGTGTGCCTCAAAACAAGGAAAGTTCTATTGGGACATTATGCACAAATTACCTGAAAGATGGGGAAATGTGAAGCTAGTGATGGACATTACTTTGAATAAAAAACTTTTGATGTTTCTCTTAAAATTTTCATGTTTTCTTTGATTACAAAATTTGCCATTATTAACTGATACACCTAGTATTGAACAATCACTTAACTCTCAGAGATTCTCAACCAGGAGCAGTAGATCAACTGCCTCCACTTCCCCCCACACTCCACCCAATAGGGGAATTTGGAAAAATGTAAAGATGTATTTTGGTTGTATGAATGACAAATGAAAAATGATTATTTGGCATATTTTTTCAACAGGAGACATTATATCTCTAGTGATGTTTGAGAATAAGGTATTTGGGGAGTCAGGAAATACTTCATAGAGGATGTTTATTGCAGTTAAGTATTTGATATATTTAAGGAAGGGGAGAAAGGCATTCCAGGTAGAGGGGAAAATGTAAGCAATTGACAATAACAACAAAAAAATCCGTCACAACACACATGTATTGACTACTCACTATGTGCCAATCACAGGCCTAAGTGTTTTTATAGGTTTTAACTCAGTTATTGGTCATAGCAGCTGTTCAGTTATTGCACTGGTGGACACAAGAGAAATAGGTTATGCCAAAGAATACATCAGGCTCATTTACTATTAGTTCTTAGCCTTTTACTTCCCACCAGTGTCAAGGCATAAAAATTCACTAGGGAGGCAAAAACAAAGATTACTTACCTTAGCTCAAGAGGCCAAATATATTGACTTTCAATTACAATCCTTATGACATTTAAAGGAAACTTCTCTTTATTTCCTTCCAACATGATTTTCATGTTACAGAGTTTCATTTAAAAATCTTTGTCTCATGAAACAATTTTTCTTAAGGTTATGGTGACCACTGTATGGATTCCCTCTCATGCCCCACCTTCCCCATTGTCTGTGCCCAATGATTATGCTCATACGCATGTACGAAGGTCTCTCTGTTGATCTCACCCCCTTATTCCCAACAACCCCCACCTTCCCCAAGGTTTGATTTTTAAAAAATATATTTTAGTGATTTTTTACAGAAAGAAAGGGAGATGAGAAATAGACATCACTCAGCCACCTCCTGCACACCCCCCAATGGGGATGTGCCTGCAACCAGGATACATACCCTTGACTGGAATTAAACCTGGGATCCTTCAGTCCACAGGCCTATGCTCTATCCACTGAGCCAAATCAGTTTTGGTGAGGTCTGATGTTTTGATTGACATTTCTCATTCTCTGGATCTGATCTTGATCATCAGTCTATGTAATTCATTATATTCCACAGATGAGTGAGATCATGTGATATTTGTCTTTCTCTGCCTGGCATAACGCTATTCATCTCCATCCATGTTGTTGTGAATGGTAGGAGCTCCTTCTTTTTTACCGAAGCATAGTATTCCATTGTGTAGAGTACCATAATTTTTAATCCAATCAACTGCTGATGGGCACTTAGGCTGTTTCCAAATCTTAGCTATGGTGAATTATGCTGCTATGAACATAGGAGTGCATATATCCTTTCTGATTGGAGTTTCTAGTTTCTTGGGGTATATTCCTAGAAGTAGGATCACTAGGTCAAATGGGAGTTCCATTTTTAGTTTATTGAGGAGACTCCATACTGTTTTCCATGGTGGCTACACCAGTCTGCATTCCCACCAGCAGTGCACGAGGGTTCCTTCTTCTCTGCATCCTCCCTAACACTTGTCCTTTGTTGATTTGTTGATGATAGCCATTCTGACTGGTGTGAGATAGTACTGCATTGTTGTTTTGATTTGCATCTCTCTGATGATTAGTGACTTTGTGCAGGTTTTCATATGTCTCCTGGCCTTCCTTCTGTCTTTTTTGAGAAGTGCCTATTTAGATCAGTTGCCCATTTTTGATTGGGTTGTTTATCTTCTTTTTGTGTAATCATATGAGTTCCCTTTAAATGTTGGAGATTAAAACCTTATCATTAATATCACTGGCAAATATGTTCTCCCATGCAGTGGGTTTTCTTGTTGTTTTGTTGAAGGTTTCCTTTGCTGTGCAAAAGCTTTTTATTTGAAGTAGTCCTGTTTGTTTATTTTTCGTTAGTTTCCATTGCCCTGGAACTGTGTTGGTGAAGAAGTTCCTTCTGCATATGTCAGAGATTTTGCTGCCTGTGGATTCCTCAAATATTTTTAGGGTTTCCCATCTTATGTTTAAGTCCTTTATCCATTTTGAGTTTATTTTTGTGTATGGTGTAAGTTGGTGATCTAGTTTAATTTTTTTTGCATGCATTTTTCCAATTTTCCCAACACTGTTTATTAAAAAGACTCTCTTGACTACCTTATATGTTCATGCCTCCCATGTCAAATATTAACTGATTATAATGGTTTGGGTCGATTTCTTGGTTTTCTATTCTATTCCACAAATCTATATGTCTTTTGTTGCACCAGAACCAGGCAGTTTTGAGAACAGTTGCTTTGTAATACAGCTTGAAATCTGGCATTGAGATCTCACCTACTTTGTTCTTCTTTCTAACGATTGCTGCAGCTATTTGGGGTCTTTTTTTATCGCAGATGAATTTTTGGAAAGTTCGATCTAGGTCTGTGAAGTATGCCCTTGGTATTTTCTTGGGGAGTGTGCTGAATTTATAAATTGCTTTGGGTAGAATGGACATTTTGATGATATTGATTCTCCCAATCCATGAAAATGGTATGTTGTTCCATTTTTTTATGTCTTCCTCTATCTCTTTTTTTAGTGTTGTGTAGTTTTCTGCATATAGGTTTATTACCTCCTTAGTTAAGTTTATTCTTAGGTATCTTAATTTTTTTTGGTGAGATGGTAAATGAGTTTGCTGTTTTAGTCTCTTTTTCTGTAAGTTTATTATTGGTACATGGAAATGCCATAGATTTCTTGTTGTTAATTTTGTATCCTGCTACATTGCTGAATTCATTTATCACATCTAGTAATTTTTTGATAAGAGTCTTTAGGGTTTTCTATGTACAGTATCATGTCATCTGCAAATACGGACAGTTTTACTTCTTTTTCTATTTGGATGCCTTTTATTTCTTTTTCTTGTCTGATAGCAATGGCTAATACTTCCAGCACTATATGGGACAGGAGTGGTGAGAGTGGGCATCCCTCTCTTGTTCCTGTTTTAGGGGAAATGGTTTTAGTTTTTACCCATTGAGTATGATGTTGGCTGTGGTTTTGTCATATATGACTTTTATTGTGTTGAGGTATGATCCTTCTATTCCCACCTTGCTGAGAGTTTTTGTCAAGAAAGGGTGTTGGATTTAGTCAAATGTTTTTTCTGCATCAATTGATATGACTATGTGATTTTTATCTCTCATTTTTTTTGTGATGTATCATGTTTATTGATTTGTGGATATTGTACCAAACTTGCATTCCTGGGATAAATCCTACTTGGTTATGGTGTATGACCTTTCTGATGTACTGCTGGATCCAATTTGCTAGAATTTTCTTGAGGAATTTGGCATCTATGTTCATGAGGGATGTTGGTCTGTAATTCTCTTTCATTGTGTTGTATTTATCGGGTTTTGTTATTAGGGTGATGCCGGCTTCATAGAAGGAGTTTGGAAGTGTTCCTTGCTTTTGAATTTTCTGGAATAGTCTGAGAAGAATGGGTTTTAGTTCTTCTATAAATGTTTAGTAAAATTCCCCTGTGCAGCTATCTGGCCCTGGGCTTTTGTGTTTTGTGTGCTGGAAGCTTTTTGATGACTGCTTCAATTTCTTCCATAGTTATCAGTGTGTTGAGATTTTTAGAATCTTCCTGTATGAGTTTTGGAATGTTGTGTTTTTCTAGGAATCTGTCCATTTCCTCTATGTTGTAAAATTTGTTATAATAGAGTTGTTCATAATATTTTTTAACAATCCTTTGTATTTCTGTGGGATCTGTAGTTATTTCCCCTCTCTCATTTCTTTATTTTTTTAAATATATTTGATTGAGTTTTCACAGAGAGGAAGGGAGAGGGATAGAAACTTAGAAACATCGATGAGAGAGAGACATTGAACAGCCGTCTTGTGCACGCCCCCTACAGGGGATGCACCCACAACCAATGTACATGCCCTTGCTGGAATTGAAACTGGGACCTTTCAGTCCACAGGCCGATACTTTATCCACTGTACCAAACTGGTTTTTGCCCCTCTCTCATTTCTGATTTTGTTTATTTGGGTCCTCTCTCATTGCTTCTTGGTGAGCCTGGCTAGAGGTTCATCAATCTTGTTTATTCTTTTGAAGAACCAGCTTTTTGTTTTGTTGATCTTTTGTATTTTTTTTTCTCTGTGTGTCATTCATTTCTGCTCTGATTTTTATTATTTCCTTCCTTCTGCTCACAGTGGGCTTTTCTTGTTGCTCTCTTTCTAATTCTTTGAGTTGTTCATTGCCATTTTTTTCCTGTTTTTTGAGGTAGGTCTGTAGAGCTATAAACTTCCCTCTCAGCACTGCTTTATTATATCCCA
The DNA here is from genome assembly GCA_004026805.1 of Lasiurus borealis. Classification (NCBI taxonomy): domain Eukaryota; kingdom Metazoa; phylum Chordata; class Mammalia; order Chiroptera; family Vespertilionidae; genus Lasiurus; species Lasiurus borealis. The sequence goes on along the minus strand of PVJN01004565.1, from coordinate 33,429 downwards.
TAGCATTTGTGTTGTTGTGTTTTTATTGTCATTAGTCTCCAGAATATTTTTTTAATTTCTTCTTTGATCTCATTTATAACTCAATCATTGTTTAGTAACATGCTATTCAACTTCAAAGTGTTTGAATTTTTTGGAATGTTTTTATTGTAGTTTATATCTCATCTTATGCCATTGTGGTCTGAGAAAATGCTTGATATGATTTCAGTCTTTTTGAATTTGGGGAGATTTTGCTTGTGACCCAACATGTGGTCTATTTTTGAGAATGTCCCTTATGCACTTGAAAAGATTCTATATTCTGTCGCTTTGGGGTGAAATGCTCTTAAGATGTCTATTAGGTCCATCTGATCTAGTGAGTTATTTAGAATTGCTGTTTCTTTTCCGATTTTTTGTCCAGATGATTTGTCCAGAGATGTTAGTGTTGTATTAAAACCCCCACTATGATTTTATTGTTGTCAATCTCTCCCTTGATATCCTCCAGGAGTTTTTTTTTTTTTTAATGTATTTAGGGGCTCTTGTTTTAGGTGCATATATGTTTACCAGAGTTATATCTTCTTGATTAATTGCTCCTTTTAGTATTATGTAGTGGCCTTCCTTATCTCTTGTTATAGCCTTTACTTTGAGGTCTATTTTATCAGATATAAGGATAGCTACCCCTGCTTTTTTCTCATTTCTATTTGCCTGAAAAATGTTTTTCCATCCCTTCACTCTCAGTCTGTGTGAATCCTTTTCTCTGTTGTGGGTCTCTTGTAGACAGCTAATGTATGGGTCTTGTTTTCTTAACCATTCAGCTACCCTATATCTTTTTTTAAAATAAATATTATTGATTTTTTACAGAGAGGAAGGGAGAGGGATAGAAAGTCAGAAACATCGATGAGAGAGAGAGACATCCATCAGTCGCCTCCTGCACGCCCCACACTGGAGATGTGCCCACAACCAAGGTACATGCCCCTGACCGGAATTGAACCTGTGACCTTTCAGTCCACAGGCTGACGCTCTATCCACTGAGCCAAACCAGTCTCGGCAGTTACCCTATATCTTTTGATTGGTGCATTTAACCCATTTATGTTTAATAATATTATTGACAAGTTCGTGTTTGTTGTCATATTTTTCCTTAATGTTTATGCTTTTTTTCTTGCCTTTCTCTTTCTTTTTTTTACAGCAGCCTCTTTAGCTTTTCTTGCATTGTTGGCTTGGTAGTGATAAACTCTCTTAGCCCTTTCTTGTCTGTAAAGCTCCTGATTCCACCTTCAATTTTGAATGATAGCTTTGCTGTGTATAGTATTTTAGGGTTCAGACCCTTGTTTTGCATCACTTTATATATTTCATTCCATTCTCTTCTGGCCAGGTGTGTTTCTGTTGAGAAATCGATTAATATTCTAATAGAAGATCCCTTGTAGTTAACTTTCTGTCTCTCTCTGGCATCCTTTAATATTCTTACTTTGTTGTTAGTGTTTGCCAATTTAATTATGATGTTTCTTGGTGTCAGTTTTTTTGGGTTCAACTTGTTTGGGACTCTGTGTACTTGTTGGACTTTCATAATTTTTTCCTTGCCAATATCGGGAAATTTTAAGGAACTGTTTGACATTGAAACTGGGACTCAAAGCTATTGGACATTGACATTGGGACTCAAACATTTTTCTTTTGCTCTTGTGGGTTTATTTCTAGCCTACAGGGGCATGATGTTTTTAACGACAAGAATCAGGGGGTAGTGGGGAAGCAGATGCAGAGGCAAAGAAGCAATGAACAGTCTGGTGTACTACTGTGGGAAGGCAGGGTAGGTTGGGGGGGGGGATGGGCCTGTAAAAAATCAACCAAAGTATTTGTATGCATGTATGTAGGTATAGCCAATGGATACAGGGTAATGTGGGGGGGGCAGATTAGGATATGTACTGGGGGGTGGGGAGGTTAATAGGGAAAAAATAAATTAATTAATTAAAACATAAAATAAAATCCAAAAAAATTTAAAAAAAATGAGTAGGAACATTCTTTACCAAATCTATTTCTCTATATATAACTGAAGTTGCCTATTTAAAAGTTCTTTTTCATTTTGCTTTATTTTACCCTGGTATCACTAGATAAAAATATGGGACTAGGAATCAGGAAAGCACATAGGATGATTTATTGTAAATATTCCATTAAACAGCTTAAATATATAATAAATTTATCCAGCAACACATATCTATTGAGTGTGAAGCACAAAGAAAGTTTTACCTGAACAATTATCTTGCAGCAAATAAGTTGTAAAAGTAATTTGTGCTACAATATTTAGACAAAGAGGAAGAAAAACAGACAGAGAACACAATATGTGCCCTAGTCATTGGTGTGCATTTTATGTTAGGATTCCACAGTCATTTCAAACTGTTTTTCTTGGACTAGCAAAGTTTTCCAATATTTTGGTATGCAGCATTTTTGCCAACCAATTAATGTTCTGAGGCAATATGGACTAATGTGTAAGAACATAGATTGGTGTTAGACAGAGTCACAAATGAGTATTGGCTTTACCATCTTCACACTATGTGACCTTGGATAATTAATGTCCCCCTTAGAGCTTTAGCACCTTCTCTGTGATATAGAATATTAATACTTATTATGCAGATTTATTGTGAAGAAAAAGTGTGATAATTAATTAAAACCATTAGCTTAGTATCTGGCTCATAGTAATATCTCAATGCTTATTATAAACAGCAGTAGTATAAATAGTAGACATAACAGTAGTAAAGATGTTGCCGAAACCGGTTTGGCTCAATGGATAGAGCCTCAGCCTGCGGAATGAAAGGTCCCAGGTTTGATTCCAGTCAAGGGCATGTACCTTGGTTGCGGGCACACCTCCAGTAGGAGGCGTGCAAGAGGCAGCTGATCGATGTCTCTCTCATAGATGTTTCTAACTCTCTATCCCTCTCCCTTCCTCTCTGTAAAAAATCAATAAAATATAATTAAAAAAAGATATTATTATTTATTCTCAGCCTGATTTTTTCAATGATTACTAACTACATATTATGGATGCCATAATGGAGGCCAGTTTGCTAATATTTCCTTGAAGATATAAATATAATGCATGTGTTTGTTTCTCTTTTTTTTTATTTAAGTTGAAATATGTTTAAAGTCTTAGCCACAGTTGTATTGAAACCTTTGTCTTACTTCAGTAAATTTATTTTAGGAGTTGAAATATCCCCATAGGGTTTCTAATTTTTTTCCCTGAAAGTGGAACTAAAGCTATTATTATGATAAAACATACATGAAAAGTTAGATGGAGGGGGAAAATTACTCTCTCTTAGTACTTTTATTCCCAAATGCTGTGTAAATGTAACCAGCCAGTAAAATATTTCCTCCTAGTTCAAGTCAAGCAAAAATCAGGCATTTGGCAAGTACCAGGAGTCTACCTCTAACATTATACCTGAGGGGAGAGATGAATACTATAGTAGTTAGCATTTATATCCAGTGGAATTAAATTCCTGAACAAGCAAGAATTCCTTAATATGAAATGTATCTCAATTATAAGACATTTCCACAACATATACTTTTAGAGTAACACAGACTAATTATTTTATTCATTTGTTCAATAAACAATTATTGATCACACAGTTCTAGAAAGGCATTAAAACACGTGTCCATTATATATACTTCAGAAATCATTGATCGATTTCCAAGTGTCTTGTTAACCATAGTCTTAGAATACTATGGATTTGCCTCATAAGTATTAGGAGTACAATTTGGCTTCTGTTCCCTTTGTAATTATTATCGGTATACCTTCAAAGGAACAACAGCTTTGAAAGCATCTCACCTCACACTGAGCTACAGTAACACTTGTATCAGGGTTTTCTTGACTTTTCTGTCTCCTTAACTTTGGAATTTGGAATTCTAAAGGGTTAAACTAAAAAGTAAATATTCCAACTCCAGTGAGGCAGACTGTATTATTTCAGAAATGGTATTAGTCACTGTAATTTAAAATGATTTAAAACATAATTAAAGTTACTTGCAGGAAAAATGTCAAATCTAAATATTAATATATCAAACCAAGCTTAGAAGGTATGGTCTATGTCTTAGGTAACCCTATGTTTGATATACACTTAGTCTTGAACATAGTAGGTGATTCCTCCTTAAAAAAATAGTTTATTTCAGGACCTATCACTAGTGTGAGACAATCATATATAAGCATTTTCATAGAAGCTGGTCAAAAGCACTTATAGTATTTCTGTTGTTACAGATGATTATAAAGTAAGCCTTGTATAAAGAAAGAAAAAAAACATCCTACAATTGAAAACATCTTGAACTCTTCAAGGATCATATAATTTCAGAGCGATAAAAAACCCATTTTTTTTTTACTATGTCCTAGGTCTTACCACAGAATGGCAAAAACAAAAACAAAAAAGATGGGTGTTGGTGGGGCGAGTGGAGGAGTATGGTGAGTAGATGGAAAACTATTATATTCTGGCACTTTAAACTCTACTCTATAATGTTATAGATGGGATAGTGAGAGGGTGGGACTATGGTTTCCCATGGATCAGTGTAGTCTAAAAAATGTGTCCTCAATTTTGGCTAAGGAGGAGTATATTTAATATTTTTAAATCAATCACAATAATATATACCCAGTCTAATATGTGAGATAAAAAGAAAAGCAGAACAGATGACTATCTTTGATTATAAGTACAACATAATTGAGGTGAAAAAATTCACACGTATTGTGGTAAATCATGTTTCACTGTGTTATTGCCATAAGAATTTATCATGAGGGCAAAGACATGGCTTGAGAGTTATTAGAAAGAATCTCACTCAACTAGGTATAAATTGCTTCCTCAAATGTAATAGTAATATAAATATAAGTTTTAGGTATCCTTATTTTTGCAATTATGTCTGGAAATAACTTTCCACTAATCTCATACAGGCCCATCGAAAATAGAGAGTGGGATTCTTCAGTCTTCAGCGCCATTAACAATTAAATGCTCTGCCCATGGTTGGCTCTTGATAAAATTTTGTTGAATAAATTAATTTTGGCAGTTTCCTTCTCTAAAAATATTAGTCATATAACTGTTTTGCATTACTAACTGCAATACTCGCATGCCATCCACTATTATGAGGCATTTATGCAGTTTTCTCCATTAAGTCTATCTATCACTGACAAGGTAGTAAGGACATGTAGCTGTTACACATAAGTGTTTTATCATATAACTATATCTCAGTGTCCAAACAAAACAACAGTTCCTCAAAGGAAGTAACTTGGCTAAGTTACTAAACACCTCCAAGATGACTTCTACTGGAATCAGTCTGCATAGCATGGGCACATATAATGCTGATCTACTGACCTATTGAAAGTTTGGCATTCATATTCAGAAGGCTTAATAATACTATACTGATTCCTCATGTACTTATGTATCTTAATTTCTAACTTTGCACCAATGGGTGATTTGTGAATGTATATGAGTCAAGTGGTGTTTTAATAGATTGTATCTATTCATATGTTCTATGGAATACTTCTTTTTCTTACCAAGTATTCGGCAATGTGCATTGTTGCAGTCTAAAAACTCATATCATCTGCTACAGGAAAGAAATAACTTAGGTTTCTCCAAAGTATACATAAAACTACTACTTTACTTCTCTAAACATAGCATTAACATTGAGCTGATAGCACATTGAAGTACCATCATAGCAGCAAAGGAACCATTCAACACTCTACACACCCATATGCTATCTAGCCTCCCTCAGGATCTTGCTGTGACTCTTGCTTGATGGGATAAAAAATTAAAATATGTTCCTCTTAGTCGATACTAGTAAAGTAAAATGGCTTTGAGAAAGTAGTTGTCATTGAGTTATGAATTATATTCTTAGACATATGATTATCATCTAAAGTTTAAATATCAGCTCTTTTTGGATTAACCTGGCTGATAGTCACTTGAGTGACTAGAAAATGGAAGTGTCATGTACAGACTTTGGTTGGCCTGGTAGCTTGAGGATAACTGTGGGCCTTCCAGTATCTTCTTCTTCTGTGTAGATTCCTTAGCCTCAGAATAATAAATATACTCATTTCCTTCCCATACCCAAGGGACATTCCCTTCATTAAAGAATCTTTCTAGCTATTCATTGCCTTCTTCAGTCTTTTACAGAAAAATTATTTGAATGATTAGCTTATATCCAATTAATATTTTTCTTTTCTTCTCAGTCACTATTTTCACTAGGTTCACCAGTGAACTCCATATTTACAAACCAAGTGAATAATTTCATGCTATAACATTACTTTATCATTTGATCTCTTAGGTACTTGGCATTTCCTTTAAAAATTTTATATTCTCTGGGCTTTAATGATAGTTTGTTTTTAAATTCTCCTTATCTACTGCAAGCTTATTTGCAATGCCTTTCATAGCCTTGCTATTTTTCTTCATGGGCTTCATCAGCAAACGTTTAAACACTGGTATTACTCCTGGTGGCCATCCTTGGTCTTCTGCTGTTCCTATTCTATAAAGTTTTTTAATGATTTATTCCAAACCATAACCTAATGTTACAGTTGTATCTGATGATTTCTAAGTCTATATATAAGAATTCCTAATTATGTTCCAGACTCACATTTCAACTTGATTACAAAATACTCCCACCTGGATGTATCATAAGCATATCATATACAACATGTACATTATAAAACCCATATATTTTCCTGCAATTTCCCTCTGTCTTCTGGTTAACCATGCATGTAGTTTTCTAAGTCATAGTATATGGCATCACATAATTCTCCCTTTGCCATACCCTTGACATCCACTCACAAAAGCATGTTGCTTCTTCTTGTTAGCAACATTGTAAGTCAATTATAATTAAAAACAAACACATAAATTAACAAATAAATAAAATCTTCTATAGATTTCCAGTTTTCAGGATAAAGTTTAAACTTTTTATCCAAGTACATAAAGCTCTACATGTCATTTATCTACTCCAGGAGCTTTATCTCTATAACTTCTATACATGTGCACTTTCCTACAGCCATACCAAACCATGTTAAATTTCCCCAAATAATTCATGTTCATGCAATTTGAATAAAATTTAATTAATTAGAATAGAATTTAGCAAACTTTCTCTATAATGGACCAGATAGTAAATAAGTTGTGCTTTGCTAGTCATCGAGTTTCTGTTGCAATAACTGTGTGTGAACACAGCCATAATGAATTCATAACTTAAATGAATGAGCATAACTGTGTTGTCATAGAACTTCATTTACAAAAATAGGGGTTGATCAGATTTGGTCACTGTGTCACAGTTTGCTGACTATTGAACTAGAAGACCCTAGGATGCAAAGAAAGCCTTCTTAAATATTTCTAACAACTAATTTTGATTTTTTCATGAGTTAATATTTTCAAATGTTAATGAGGTATACCCATGCTTAAAATATTATGTAAAAGTCATCAATATCATAAAGTTTTGAAACAAAAAATAATTTTTATTCATGACCTATCTTGCTGGCTATAATATGGATTTATGTTTTCCTAAGCATTCCATAATTCCGAATTTTCACTTAGAAAACAATTTTCTAATAAGTTTTTTCTTCATTGGATTTGATATTCTCACTTATCCTTGAATTGTATTTTATTTTACCTGGTGCTGAAGTTTGTTGTAAATCATTTATGTCTAATTCTAAGATGTTTGTGTTTCCAGAGTAGGAGGAAATCCAGAGCCTGGTAAATATTGGTAAGGTTATAGAAATATTAATATTACCAAATGCTCCTGTGACCCTATTATATCATCAGACATACAGATGGAGTGTCCTCAATCTGAAGGAAAAGTGAAAATAGAAATAATTGGGGGAATAAAATAAGAACTTTTATAAAAGAAGTAATTGAGTTTTTTTATAGAGATGAAGGTAAAATTCTAAAAATCTGATTTTGAACTCTAAACAAGGGAGTAGTCATTAAATAATGTTTTATTAATTCCCTCCTTTGTAGGAAAAAGAACAATTGGGACAAATCAAGGGTTTAATCCTATATATAATTAGACTGGGGATAGTTCTTGTGAGCCTCCCCCAAGTCTCCTTTACCATACTGTCAATTTACCAAGCATTGGCAGATGTGCTTTGTCACCTCCTTCCTTACTGCTCTCCTTTCCAGAGACTAATCCAATAAGAGTAGTGTGTTAATTATTCTAGACAATATCCTATTTGAATTAAGGTAATTGATATTTGACAAAGGAGGGAAGAGCATACAATGGAGTAACGACAGTCTCTTCAATAAATAGTTTTGGGAAAATTGGACAGATGCATTCAAAAAATGAAACTAGACCACCAACTTACACTATATAAAAATAAACTCAAAATAGATAAAAGACTTAAATGTAAGTTGGGAAACTATAACATGGAGGGACCTGGAGAGTATTATGCTAAGCCAGTGGTCGACAAACTGTGGTTCGAGAGCCACATGCAGCTAGCAAGCCCTGGCTTGCGGCTTTGTTGACTGAGTTTGCTGACCACTGTCTAAGTGAAGTAAGCCAGTCAGAGAAAGACAAGTGTCACATGACCTCACTCATATGTGGAATCTAATGAACAAAATAAACTGGTGAACCAAATAGATCCAGAGACATAGAAACATGGAACAGATTGTCAAATCTCAGAGGGAACACATGGGTAAAAAGAGATCAACCAAAGAACATGTATGCACATATGCATAGCCCATAGACACAGAAAATAGGGTGGTGAAGGTCAGGGCAGGGGGAAAGGGTAGGATAGAAGGGGTCAAGGAGGGAGAAATGGGACATATGTAATACTTTTAAAAATAAATATTTTTTAAAATAACACTTTTAATCCTAGAATAAACCATAGGAAGAAAAATCTCAAGCATCTTTTTTAGCAATTTTTTTACAAATACATCTCCTAAAGCAAATGAAAATAAGAAGAAAATAAACAAATGCGACTACATCAAAATAAAAAGCTTCTGCTCAAAGTCTCTAAACCTCTAAGAGATATAAATTAAAAGAACGACATATCACCCCACACTGGTCAGAATGGTTATCATCAACAAATCAACAAATGACAAGTTCTGGAGAGAATATGGAGAAAAAGGAACCTTCATGCACTGCTGGTGGGAATGCAGACTGGTGCAGCCACTGTGGAAAATAGTATGGAGTTTCCTAAAAAAATTAAAAATAGAACTCCCATTTGACCCAGTGATTCCACTTCTGGGAACACATCTTAAGAAATCAGAAATGACAATCAGAAAGAACATATGCACCACTATTCTCATAGCAGTGCAATCCACAATGTCTAAGTTTTGGAAACAACCCAAGTGCTCATCAGCAGATGAGTAGATAAAAAAGCTATAGTACATTACACAATGGAAAACTATGCAGCTATCAAAAAGAAATGACTCTTACCAATGCAATAGCATGGATAGACCTGGAGAGTATTACCGAGACATCGTAACAGTCAATTATTACTTCTTTATAGGTATAGATATGAATCCTGAAACACAGGTATTTTGCACATGAACTGAGCCAAATTTTCTCTTTCTGGGCCTCGGTCTCCTCATAGGTAGGAAAGGGAGTTATAGCATGTGATTTCTAAGCCCTCTTTTATTTATTAAGGTTCTGATTCCAAGATTCTATAGGCTCTACTGCATTTTTGCTTGTGCATAATTTGTAAGTTCAATCAGGGAAAAATAATGTGATTTTGAACATAGTGAAGGATAAGCCATATTTAAATTTGACTTATGGCAGCTAGATGTTGACTATTCAGATTTTTTTAATGCTGCGGCAACGTCTAAAATACTGTGAACAATAAATGATAAAATAAAATAAAATGTGCACACTCAGATATGATCCATTATATTCAGAGAAATCTACTCTATCCAGATAGAAGAGAATTTTTGGTTCTAAAATACTGCTAAAGATAACTATCCTCCATCCCCCATTCTTATACACACTTCTCTATGTCCCTCTCATAAGTGGTGATATCTGAAGCTCACTTAAACTTAATAGGGCTGGCAGTCTCCAAATGCATGACATTTGAACACTGGTATGTTCCTTTTATCTATCTCTATTCATAAACTTCCACTTTCTCATGCAAAGCAGGTGCAATGGAGGACAAGAAAACATAAACTGCTTAAAAGTGGAATTGCTGGACTCATGAAATGCCTTTGAGATATCCCTCTGTGATTAACCTATCCTTACTATACTTAAAGAGAATAGAAAATGGCCCTTATTTCAGAACACCTACAAATTCACAATGCTTTAATCTGAGTGTAGTGATAAAAGATTGTTGCTATACCAAAACAAACAAAACACTACTGATCCCAGAGAATCAAGTTTTGACAGATATGAAGCTATGAGGAAGGCATACTTGCATGAGAATATACTGGTCATTTCTATGGAAAGAGTGTAGCTTTAAGTCAGTATAGATTAGATTATTCAACAAAAACAATCATGAAAATACTATAATCTTAAAAGAACAAAGGTTTATTTATTATTTAGCTTTCATCTTGGTGGGGTGGAATCTCTGTCTATGTTAAGCACTCAAGGATCCAGGCTGAAGGAGGATCCATCTTGGTCTATTTTCCAAAATCACAAAAGAAGAATCATTGAAAGGTTGAAGCTGACAATGGCAATTAAATGTTTCTAATATTATGCTAAGTATAATAAGCCAATCAGAGAAAGATAAATACATATGATTTCACTTCTATGTGGAATCTAATGAACAAAATAAACTGACAAAATAGAAACAGAGGCATGGATACAAGGCACAGACTGACAGAAGTCAGAGGGGAGGGGAATAGGGGTAAACTAGATAAAGAAGGTGAAGAGATTAGTCAAAAGAACATATATGTATACCCCATGGACACAGATAAGAGTGTGGTGAAAGCCTGTGAAGGGGGCAGGGATTATGTGTAGGCAAATAAAGGGGGAGAAGGAAACAGGGGACATCTGTAATAGTGCCCAAAACAAAAATATCAAGTCATATGGCCATGCCTAATTTCAACTGAGCAGAAAAGTCTATTTAAAATATGGCTTTAAGAAGATATAGATGCATAGAACAGAAGAATATAAGTAGGAATTTCCAAAGGAAGTGGGGGTATGTCGGTGGGGAGAGGATTAACCAGGGATCTTATATGCATATTTGCGTAGCCCATGGAAACAGATAATTGTGTAGTAAAGGCCTGGGAGAGGTAGGTATGGGACAGAGGGAGTCAATGGAAATAAATGGAAACATCTGTAATACTTTCAACAGTAAACATTTTTTTAAAAAAAAGGAAAAACATATGGCTGCATAAAGAAGTGAAATATTTGTGATAGCCTTACTTCCACATATTATAAGACTGAAATCATGAGACTAGAGTTCCATATTTATTTTCACTGTTAGATGTGTGACCTAGAGTATTTAAACTCAGTGGCCTTAATAATCTTCCACAATGGTTTGCAGTGAGGATCAAAGAAGTAATATAAAAGGAGCAGTATAAATCATTAATCAAATATATAATAATTTTTAATTGTCAATCCTTTATGATTAATTATTTTATCTAAAATTAGGGTATGGATGTTTTTATGTAGGCAGAGTGTAAAAAATCAATGTCTGAAGATTTTGTGTTGCAATTACATAATGGTTGTGTTGCAACCATTCAGCAATAAATAACTATTCATAAATAGTATATATACTACTAGTTCCTTGAAATGGTGTGAGATTTGACTCTTCATAAAAAATAAAAGTGCTGCCAGTGTAGCCCTGGGGTAAGTGATATATTTCAGAGATTAGGGTCCAAGTTGAGGGAGAAATAAATGCAATGCTAATTATTTCATGCCTTTAATAAAGGTTTCAGGAAAAAAATGGTGGCAGAAAAGATGAATGTGTATGGAGCCTTATCTTTGGGCAGGCGGAGAGAGCAGCTGAGAGTTTCACTGGGAGTGTTTGTTGGAAAGTTAATAGTCAATTATCCTCCAGGAGAAGGTGGGGGACTGCTGGACAAGGCTCCCCTGATAAGGCAGCCCCATTACCATGGAGTTTTTGTCTGCCAGAGCCACCAGCACGAACGCGGAGACCACACCATCTTTCAGAGGGAAGTGGATGTCTAGGTCGGTCTATAAAGCTACAGCTGCAGCACCCAACAGACATCCGGGGGACCCAGAACACCGCTCTCCAATCAGCGAAGAAACTGGGACTCAGAGGAGCTCCACATGCCAAATGGAAAGGTCAGATTTCACCTGGGATAAGACCCTTGTGTGTTGTACCTGCTTGTGTTGTAGTTTGTGCCTTTAAATCAACATAGGAGAGTGAACTACATAACCAGACACCCAGAGAAGAAAGGCCATAGGCAGATGAAGAAACAGCCTGCATATTACAGAAAAGCAGGTATCACCAGAAAAGGAAGTAAACGAAATAGAGGAAGAAATAGACCTACCAGAGAAAGAGTTCAGAAAAAATGGTCATAAGGTGGCTGAAAAGAAAGGAAGTCAAAATCAACGCTGTGAGTAAGTGCCCAGAGAAATGAAGAAGAACCAAGAAACAATGAAGAAGAGCCAAGAGGAAATGAAGAAGGAGCAAGAAGAAATGAAAAATGACATTACTACTATAAAGAACTCAATAGAAAGCATCAAAAGTAGACTAGAAGAAGCAGAGGAGAATATCAGTGAGATAGAAGACAGGGTAGAAATAAATACCCAAGTACAGCAGCTTCTAGAAAAAAAAAAATTAAAAAGCAAGAGGAAAGCCTAAGGGAAATTTGGGATAACACGAAACAAAACAACATCCGCATAATTGGGGTCCAAGAAAGAGTGGAAACTGAGCAATGAATAGAAAACCTGTTTGAAGAAATAATAACAGAAAACTTCCCCAATATAGGAAACAAAAAACGCACACAAATCCAAGAAGCTCACAAAGTCCCAAGCAAAATGAACCCCAACAAATCGAATCCAAGGCACTTTATAATTAAATTGGCAAACACTAACAACAAAATAAAAATCTTAAAAGCGGCCAGAAACAGGAAGTTACTTACAAAGGAATCCCCATAGACTAGTTTCTGATTTCGCAACAGAAACTCATCAGGCCAGAAGGGAATGGAATGACATATACATAGTCATGCAAAGGAAAGGTCTGAATCCAACACTACTGTACCAGCAAGCCTTTCAATCAAAATTGAAGGTGAAATCAGGAGCTTCACAGATAAAAAAGGACTAAGGGAATAGATTACCACTAAACCAGCAATGTAAGAAATGTTACAGGGTCTGCTGTAAAAAACAAAAAACAAACAAAAAAAGAAAGATAGGAAGGAGAGAAATAGGAAGCAGAGAAGGACTTCGAGGGTAAAGACTAAAAACGGCGACAGATAAGTACCTATCAATAATAACTTTTAATATAAATAGGTTAAATGCTCCAATCAAAAGACATAAGGTAACCAATTGAATCAGAAAACATGATTCATATATCTGCTGTCTACAAGAAAACAACCTCAGAAAAAGAGATGCACACAGATTGAGGGTGAAGGGATGGAAGATGGTATTTCAGCGAAATGGAAGTGGAAAAAAAAAAGCTGGGGTTGCAATACTTATATCTGACAAATTAGATATCAAAGTGAAGGACATAACAAGATATAAAGAAGGCCACTTCATAATACTAAAGGGAACAATCCAATAAGCAGAAATAACTATGGTAAACATATATGCAACCAATATAGGAGCACTTAAACACATAAAAAAACAACTCCGGGAGGATATTAAGGGAGATTGGCAGCAATACAATTGTAGTAAGAGACGTTAATACCCCACTGTCACCACTGGATAAATCCTCTAAACAAAAAATCAGCAAAGAAGCATCAATCCTAAATGACTCACTAGGCCATATGGAATTAATTGACATCTTCAGAACATTTCAACCCAAAGCCACAGAATATACATTCTTCTCCAGTGCACATGGGTCATTTTCAAAGATAGACCGAATGTTGGGTCATTAGAAAAGTCTCTTCAATTCAAGAAGGGAGAAATCATATCGAGCATTTTCCTCAGATCACAGTGGTTTAAAACTGGAAATCAACTACAATAAAAAACAATACAAAGAAATCAAACACATGGACACTAAACAGCATGCTATTAAACAATGACTGGGTAACCAAAGAGATCAAGGAAGAAATAAAAAACATCATGGCAACAAACGCCAATGACAACACAAAAATACACAATTTATGGGACACAGTGAAAGCAGTCTTGAGAGGGAAGTTCATAGCTCTACAAGCCTACTGCCAAAAACAGGAAACGATGGTAATAAATTTCCTAACACTACAACTCAAAGAGCTAGAAAGAGAGCAACAAGAAAAGCCCAATGTATGCAGAATGAAGGAAATAGTAAAGATCAGAATGGAAATAACCTGGAGACCAAAGAAACAATTCAAAAGATCAACAAAACCAAGAGCTGGTTCTTTGAAAGGATAAACAAGATTGATGGACCTCAAGTCATGCTCACCAAAAAGCAAAGAGAGAAGACCCAAATAAACAAAATCAGAAATGAAGGAGGAGAAAAAAACAACAGACCCCACCAAAATACAAATGATTGTTAAAAAATACTATGAACAACTCTATTCTAACAAATTTTACCACCTGCAAGAAATGAACATATTCCTAGAAAAATAAAACCTTAAAAAAGTCAATCAGAAAGAATCTAAACAGCTCAATAGTCCAATAACTATGGAAGAAATTGAAACAGTCATCAAAAAACTTCCCGCAAACAAAAGCCTGGTACCAGATGGCTACACAGCAGAGTTTTACAAAACATTCAAGGAAGTCGCCGAGACCGGTTTGGCTCAGTGGATAGAGCATCGGCTTGCCGACTGGAAGGTCCCAGGTTCGATTCCAGTTGGGGGCATGTACCTTACTTGCGGGCACATCTCCACTCTGGAGCATGCAGGAGGTGGCTGATCGATGTCTCTATCTCATCGATGTTTCTGACTTTCTATCTCTCTCTCTTCCTCTCTGTAAAAAATCAATAAAATATATTAAAAAAAACATTCAAGGAAGAATTAAAACATATCGTCCTCAGACTATTAAAAAATATTCAAGAAGGAACACTTCCAAACACCTTCAGTAAAGTCAGCATCACCCTAATACCAAAACCAAATAAAGACAACACAAGGACAGATTATTATAGGAAAATATCTCTCATGAACATAGATGCCAAAATCATCAACAAAATTCTAGCAAATCGGATCCAGCAATATATCAGAAAGATCATACACCATGACCAAGTAGGATTCATCCCAGGAATGCAAGGATGGTACAATATCTACAATTCAATAAAGATGATATATCATATAAACAAATTGAAAGATAAAAATCACATAGTCATATCAATCGAGGCAGAAAAAATCCAGCACCCTTTCTTGATAAAAACTCTCAGCAAGGTGGAAATAGAAGGATCATACCGCAACATCATAAAAGCCGTGTATGATAAACCCACAGCTAACATCATACTCAATGGGCAAAAACTAAAACCATTTCGCCTATGAACAGGAACAAGACAGAGATGCCTACTCTCTTCTCTCCTGTTCGACATAGTATT
This sequence comes from Lasiurus borealis, assembly GCA_004026805.1. Lineage (NCBI taxonomy): Eukaryota > Metazoa > Chordata > Mammalia > Chiroptera > Vespertilionidae > Lasiurus > Lasiurus borealis. Next base: position 17,930 of record PVJN01004565.1, on the reverse strand, counting down.
GAAAGTATTAGCCATTGCAATTAGACAAGAAGAAGAAATAAATGAGATCCAAATTAGAAAAGAAGTAAAGCTGTCCTCATTTGCAGATGACATGAGACTGTATATAAAAAAAAAAACCCAAAGTACTCCATTCCAAAACTTAATAAATGAATTCAGCAATGTAGCAGGATGCAAAATTAATACCAAGAAATCTATGGCATTTCTATACACTAATAGTGAAATTAGAGAAAGAGAGACTAAAAAAGCAATCTCATTTACCATCGCACCAAAAAAATTAAGATACCTAGGAATAAACCTAACTAAGGAGGTAAAAGACCTATATGCTGAAAACTACAGGACACTGAAAAAAGAGATAGAGGAAGACGTAAACAGATAGTAGAGCATACCATGCTCATGAATTGTGAGAATCGACATCATTAAAATGTCCATACTACGCAAAGCAATCTATGGATTCAATGCACTACCCATAAAAATACCAATGATGTGTTTCACAGACCTAAAAGAACTCTTCTAAGATTCATCTGGAACAAAAAAAGACCATGAATAGCCACAGCAATCCTGAGAAAGAAGAATAAAATAGGTGGAAACTCAATACAGTGGTACCTCGAGATATGAGTGCCATAACATAAGAGATTTTTGAGATACAAGCCTTCGAGCAAGCGATTTTTTTGCTTTGAAATATGAGCAACATTTGAGATATGAGTAATCTTGTGGATCGGCCGGCTGCACACGACCCACCAGTTTACCTTGACTGGAGCGTCTAATAATTTCCCACGCCTCAGTCAGTGTGCTTGTTTACCTCGTTGTAGAAGCATCTATTGTGCATTTACATACTTTACCACATTTCTTTTTATAACCATGGGTCCGAAGAAAGCGAGTTGAAAGGTCAGTGCTCAAAAGAGGATGATGTCTATTGAATTAAAGAGTGAAATCATAGAAAAATATGAGCAAGGTGTGCGAGTGGCTGACTTGGCGAGCCAATAAGGGCATAGTAGTTCAACAATATGCACTGTGCTTAAACAGGAGGAGTGGAGAAAGGGTATGATGCCAGCTAAGGGTGTTACAATAATTTCTAAGCTCCGTAGCTCTCTTCATGAAAAGGTAGAGAATCTACTGATGGTGTGGGTGACAGAGGAGCAACTTAAAGGAGATACATTAACGCAGGACATCATATGTGGGAAGGTGTGAGCGATTTACAGTGATTTGCTGGAGCAGACCCCTCGCACTTCTAGGGACGAAGCATCGAAAGATTAATTTAAAGCCAGTACAGAGAGAGAGAAAATGGCGGCGGAGTAAACAGATGCACCTGGAGCTTTGTCACTGGGCAGAAGGAGAGAGAGCGGCTGAGAGTCACACTCGGAGTGTTTGGTGGCAAGATAAGAGTCAGTTATCCTCCAGGGGAAGGCGGGGAACTGCTGGACGGGGCTCTCCCGGCTGGGCAGCCCCACTGCAAACGGGTTTTTGCCAGCCCAAGCCACCAGCAGGAACGCAGAGACTGCGCCATCTTTCAGAGGGAGGTACATGTCTGCAGCCATCTGAAGCCGGCAGCTTCGCACACATCAAGCAGCTGGGGACCCGGGGACCCAGAACTCTGCTCTCCAATCGCACGGACATGCAGCAGCCTCAGAGATCCACGGAGCACACGGAGAGGTCAGATTGCGCCTGGGATAAGAGGGAGGTCTGGAAACTGCGGCTGACAGAGGCACCCATCGAGCAGCCAGGGACCCACAGCACGGCTTTCCAGACAGCGCGGACACGCGGGCCGAGGATTCGGAGATCCACGCAGCACGAGAAAGGATCAGATTTCACCCAGGTAAGGGTAAGGTCTCCTACCCCCACACAACAGAGACGCACACTCCTTGGGAGCTTGGCTGCGGGAAAGCTGCCTCTGGAGAGGTCCACAGAGGTGGTCAGGGCATGATCCCTAAGTGTGGAGGCAAACCCTCTGAGCTGTTGACAGAGTAGAGCTCTGGAAAACGACTCTTTTTTTTTTTTCCCCCTGGGACAGAAGGACATCCTGGGAGTTATTACAGTGTCCTGGCTGCAAAACCCCCACAAACTGGCTTTGAGAACCACAGAGTAGCAGGATCTGAGAACAGCCTAGAGAGGTCCCCTGCTTTGTCTCAGAGATCAATTCTGAAACACTACCACCCAGTGGATGACACACAAAATAATAGTGGAATTGAAGGACCATCCTATTTTTTTTTCTTTTTTTCTTTTTCCTTTTTTCTTTTCTTTTCTTTTTATTTTTCATTTTCACATATTTTAATTAAAAGACTATTTTTTTCTTTCCGCATCAATTGATTTTTCCTTTTTAATTATTACATTTTTGATTTAAACGAGTATTATTATTTACTATTAGTACTTTACCTTTTTGAAAAAAAAGTGTCATTTTGTTTTCTATTTATTTTATTTCAGGATTAGAGTTCTACATTCTATTTTCATCTTTCCTTTAGCATAAAATTACTCCTGCAAAAAAACAGAAAACAATGGTAATAAGCCACCTAAACCTACAACTCAAAGAGCTAGAAAGAGAGCAACAAGAAAAGCCCAGTGTACTCGGAAGGAAATAGTGAAGATCAGAGCGGAGATAAACAACTTGGAGACCAAAGAAAAAATTCAAAAGATCAACAAAACAAAGAGCTCGATCTTTGAAAGGATAAACAAGATTGATGGACCTCTAGCCAGGCTCATCAAGAAGCAAAGAGAGAAGACACAAATAAACAAAATCAGAAATGAAAGAGAAGAAATAACAACAGACCCTGTGGAAATACAAAGGATTGTTAAAAAAATACTATGAACAACTCTATTCCAACAAACTGTACAACCTGCAAGAAATGGACACTTTCCTAGAAAAATATAACCTCCTAAAATTCAATGAGGAGGAAGCCAAACATCTCAATAGTCCAATAACTATGGAAGAAATTGAAGCAGTAATCAAAAAGCTTCCCGCAAATAAAAGCCTGGGAGCAGATAGCTACACAGGAGAGTTTTAACAAACATTCAAGGAAGAATTAAAACCTATCCTCTTCAGACTATTCAAAAACATTCAAGAAGAAGGAACACTTCCAAACACCTTCTATGAAGCCAGCATCACCCTAATACCAAAACCAGATAAAGACAACACAAAGAAAGAGAATTATAGGCCAATATCTCCCATGAACATAGATGCCAAAATCCTCAACAAAATTCTAGCAAATCGGATCCAGCAGTACATCAGAAAGATCAGACACCATAACCAAGTAGGATTCAACCCAGGAATGCAGGGATGGTACAATATCTGTAAATCAATAAATGTGATACATCACATAAACAAATTGAGGGATCAAAATCACATAGTCATATCAATTGATGCAGAAAAAGCATTTGACAAAATCCAACACCATTTCTTGATAAAAACTCAGCAAAGTGGGAATAGAAGGAGCATACCTCAACATCATAAAAACCGTAACGATAAACCCACAGCTAACATCATACTCAATGGGCAAAAACGAAAATCATTTCCCCTAAGAACAGGAACAAGACAGGGATGCCCACTCTCACCTCTCCTGTTTGACATAGTACTGTAAGTATTAGCCATTCCAATTAGACAAGAAGAAGAAATAAAAGGCATCCAAATTGGAAAAGAAGAAGTAAAGCTGTCCTTATTTGCAGATGACATGATTTTGTACGTAAAAAACCAAAAGGACTCCATTCCAAAATTAATTGACTTAATTAACGAATTTGGCAATGTAGCAGGATACAAAATTAATGCTAAGAAGTCTGTTGCATTTCTATACACTAATAGTGAAATTACAGAAAGAGAAACTAAAAAAGCAATCCCATTTACCATCGCACCAAAAAAATTAAGATACTTAGGAATAAACCTAAATAAAGAGGTAAAAGACCCATATGCAGAAAACTTCAGGACACTGAAAAAAGAGATAGAGGAAGATGTTAACAGATGGAAGAGCATACCATGCTCATGGATTGGGAGAATCAACATCATTAAAATGTCCATACTACCCAAAGGAATCTACAAATTCAATGCACTACCCATTAAAATAGCAACGACATATTTCACAGAACTAGAAAGAACTCTTCATAGATTCATCTGGAACAACAACAACAACAACAACAAAAAACACACGAATAGCTATAGCAATTCTGAGAAAGAAGAATAAAGTAGGTGGGACCTCAATACCAGATTTCAAGCTATACTACAAAGCAACTGTTCTCAAAACAACCTGGTACTGGCACAAGAACAGACATATAGACTGATGGAATAGAATAGAGAACCCAGATATCCACCCAAACCACAATGCTCAACTAATATTTGACAAAGGAGACATGAACACTCAATGGAGCCAAGATAGCCTCTTCAATAAATGATTTTGGGAAAATTGGACAGATACATGCAAAAAAATGAAACTGGACCACCAACTTACACCAAATACAAAAATAAACTCCAAATGGATACAGGACTTAAACATTAGAAGGGAAACTATAAAAATACTAGAGGAATCCACAGGCAACACAATCTCAGATATATGCCAAAAGAACTTCTTCACGGATACAGCCCCAAAGGCAATGGAAGCTAAAGAAAAAATGAACAAATGGGACTACATCAAAATAAAAAGGTTTTGCACATTAAAAGAAACCATCAACCAAACAACCAGAAAGGCCACTGTATGGGAGAACATATTTGCAAATGTTATCACTGATAAAGGTTTAATCTCCAAAATCTAAAACCAACTTATACAACTCAATAAAAGGAAGATGAATGATCCAATAAAAAAAATAGGCAACGGACCTAAATAGAACCTTTTCGAAAGATGACAGAAGGAAGGCCAAGAGACACATGAAAACATGTTCGGAGCTATTAATCATCCGAGAGATGCAAATCAAAACGACAATGCGATACCACCTTACACTGGTCAGAATGGCAATCATCAACAAATCAACAAACGACAAGTGTTGGCGAGGATGTGGAGAAAAAGGAACCCTTGTGCACTGTTGGAGGGAATGCAGACTGGTGCAGCCACTGTGGAGAACAGTATGGAGTTTCCTCAAAAAACTAAAAATGGATCTCCCATTTAACCTTGTAATCCCACTCTTAGGAATTTATCCTAAGAAATCACAAACAACAATCAGAAAGGATTTATGCACCCCTATGTTCATAGCAGCACAATTTACAATAGCTACAATTTGGAAACAGGCTAGGTGCCCGTCAGCAGATGAGTGGATCAGAAAAGTGTGGTACATCTACACAATGGAATTCTATGCTGCCATTAAAAAGAAGGAATTCTCATCATTTGCAGCAACCTGGATGGAACTGGAGAGCCTTATGCTTAGTGTAATAAGCCAGTCAATGAGGGAGAAGCATCACATGATCTCACTCATTGGTGGATAATAAAGAACATTATAAACTGATGAGCAAAAGGATAGATACAGAGGCAGTAAAGCTTCAAACAGACTGTGAAATTACAGCAGGAAGATTAAAGTTAGGTGAGGTAGTTAAGACATCAATCAAAGGACTTGCATATAAGCATGCATATAAGCATAACCAATGATCATAGATACTGGGGGGGGGGGTTTGGGGTATGCCTGCGAGGGAGGGGAGGCAATGGGGAGATATGTATAAAATTAATTTAAAAAAAAAAGCCAGTAAAGGCTTGTTTGATAACTTCAGGAAAAGGTCTGGCATTCACTGCATCATTAGGCATAGTGAGGCAGCAAGTTTGGATGTGAAGGCAGCTGAGGATTACTTCAAAACATTTTCCAAACTGATAGAAGCCAAAAGATATATCCCCCAGCAAGTCTTCAACTGTGACGAGACAGGGCTTTTCTGGAAGAAGATGCCAAATAGGACTTATATAATGGCAGAGGAGAAGGCGATACCAGGCCACAAATCCATGAAGGATAGGCTAACTCTCTCACTGTGTGCCAATGCGAGTGGCGACTGCAAGATCAAGCCTCTGCTCGTATAACATTCGGAAAACCCCAGAGTCTTTAAGTCACATAAGATTTTAAAAGATAAACTGCAAGTTATGTGGAGGGCAAACCCAAAGGTATGGGTCACCAGGCAGTTCTTTGTGGAGCGGGTAAACCTGGTTTTCAGCCCTTCTGCTAAAAAATATCTACAGGAAAACAACCTAACCATGCAAACCCTCCGCCTCCTTGACATTACTCCTGATCACCCACCGAACCTCAAAGATGAACTCCTCAAAGAGTTCACGTTTATAAAGGTTGTCTACCTACCTCCCAACACCATTCCTATCCTGCAGCCCATGGATCAGGAGGTGATTTCTAATTTTAAAAAGCTGTACATCAAGCACCTGTGCTGGCGCTGCTTTGAGGTGACAGAGAACACAAACCTGAGTTCTGGAAGAACCACTTTAACATCGTGATATGCCCCAGAATTATTGATCAGGCCTGGCTGGGTGTTACAAGGAGGACTTTGACCTCTTCATGGAAGAAGCTGTGGCCTGAGGCCATAGCCGAAAGGACCTTCGAAGGATTGAACCCGAGGTGCCAGTGGAAGAGGAGATAGTGTCTCTGGGAAAACCATGAGCCTGGAGGTGGATGAAAGAGACTTGAATGACCTCACTGAGAAGCACTCTCTGGAACTCACCATGGAGGAGTTACAAGAGTTGCAGTCTCAGCAACATGCGGAGGTTCTCCAAGAAATTGGTTTCAAGGAGGAGCCAGAGGTGGAGGGCATCTCTACAAGTGAGATAAAGGAAATCTTAGGAATGTGGGAGAGGGTGTCACACTTCGTGGAAAAGAAACACCCCAAAAAAGTTGCTACTGGTCGTGCATTGGAGCTGTTCAATGAAACTTGCCTCACCCATTTCAGAAACATTCTGAAAGGGAGGAAGAGGCAAACCTCCTTGGACAGGTTTCTTTTGAAATCGGCCAAAAATGCAAAGACCAGTAGCAATTAAGATCAGTGAAGATTAGTTAAGTTACATTCAGTTTAGGGATAAAGTGTAGCATTAAGAGTGTAACGAGTAGGTAAATATACTTTATAAAACCAGTTTTTTCCTTTACATTCTCTTTGATTATGTTTTTATACAATATTTGTCATTTATAAATTCATTTTTCTTATTCAAAAACACGTAACAGAACAACTGGGGTGGCATTTTGGGGGCTGGAACAGATTAACGGCATTTCAATTGATTTCAATGGGGAAATTTGCTTTGAGAAATGAGCAACTTGATATAAGAGCAAGGTTATGGAATGAATTAAGCTCCTATCTCGGGGTACCACTGTACCAGATTTAAATATATATTACAAAACAACTGTTCTCAAAACAGCCTGATACTGGCACAAGGACAGACATACAGACCAATGGAATCAAATAGAGAATCCAGATATCCACCGAAACCACTATGCTAAATTAATATTTGATGAAGGAGGGATGAACATACAATGGGGTCAAGACAGACTTCTCAATAAATGGGCTTGGGAACATTGGACAGATACATGTAAAAAAATGAAACTGGACAACCAACTTACAGCACACACAAAAATAAACTCAAAATGGATACAGGACTTAAAGATTAGACGGGAAACCATAAAAATACTAGAGGAATCCACAGGCAACACAATCTCAGACATATGCCAAAAGAACTTCTTCACTGATATTGCTCCAAGGTTAATGGAAGCTAAAGAAAAAATAAACAAATGGGACTACATCAAAATAAAAAGCTTTTGCACAGCAAAGGAAACTATCAACAAAACAATAAGAAAGCCCACTGTATGGGAGAACATATTTGCAAATGTTATCACTGATAAGGTTTAAACCCCCACATCTACAGCCAACATATACACCTTAATAAAAGCAATATAAATGATCCAATAAAAAAATGGGCTATGGACCTAAATAGAACCTTTTGGAAAGGCGACAGAAGGAAGGCCAAGAGACACATGAAAATATGCTCAAAGTCACTAATTTTCTGAGAGATGCAAATCAAAACAACCATGCGATACCATCTCACCCTTGTCAGAGTGGCAATTATCAACAAATCAACAAGCGACAAGTGTCGGCGAGGATGAGGAGAAATAGAAACCCTTGTGCACTGTTGGTGGAAATGCAGTCTGGTGCAGCCACTGTGGAGAACAGTATGGAGTTTCCTCAAAAAACTAAAAATCGATCTCCTATTTGACCCAGCAATCCCACTCTTTGAAATATATCCTAATAAATTTGAAACACCAATCATAAAGGATTTATGCACCCCTATGTTCATAGCAGCACAATTTACAATAGCTACAATTTGCAAACAGCCTATGTGCCCGTCAGTGGATGAGTGGATCAGAAAACTATGGTACATCTACACAATGGAATTCTATGCTGCCATTAAAAAGAAGGAATTCTTGCTCGGACGGGTTTGGCTCAGTGGATAGAGCTTGGGCCTTTGGACTGAAAGATTCCAGGTTCAATTCTGGTAGGGGGCATGTACCTTGCTTGTCGGCACATCTCCAGTGTGGGTTGTGCAGGAGGCAGCTGATCGATGTCTGTCTCTCATCGATGTTTCTGACTTTCTATCCCTTTCCCTTCCTCTCTGTGAAAAATCAATAAAGTATATTAAAAAAAAAAGATGGAATTCTTACCATTTGCAGCAACCTGGATGGAACTAGAGAACCTTATGCTAAGTGAAATAAGCCAGAAACACCACATGAACTCACTCATTTGTAGATAATAAACAACATTATAAACTGATGAACAAAAGGATAGACACAGAAGCAGTAAAGCATCAAACAGACTGTCAAATTACAGCAGGGAGATGAAGGAGAGGTGGCATAGATAAGATGTCAACCAAAGGACTTGTATGCATGCATATAAGCATAACCAATGAACACAAGATACTGGGGGTTGGGGTCTGCCTGGGAGGTCGGGGCAATGGGAAGATATGTATATATGTAACACAATAAAAAAATAAAAAATAAAAAATAAATAAAGGTTGCACCCATTCTCACATTCATGTAACTTCTTTTTTAAAGCTGGTATTTCATGCAATACAATAATGGACAGCATTAATTCAATGAATTCATGGACTCAAAACTGGCCTTAAATGAAATTTACGTAGTTGGTAGTTCCTGGTTAATCTCTTGCCCATACCCTCAACTCCTAATTGATAGTTAGTAGGGAAAGAGTTTATCAAGGTGATAATCAAAACTCCCTCTTCTCTGAATGAGACAAATAATCATGTTTATAAAATATTTTAAATTTTCAGAATGCCTAAAATGTTACAAATATGTATCAGACATACACTGTCAGGACAGTCTAACATAGGTTTTATGATATCTTCCATTTTCCATTACTTGCACCTGCAGTGCTTTGAATTACCTTAAAAAGTGTCATAAGCCAAAACCGGTTTGGCTCAGTGAATGGAGCTTTGGCCTGTGCACTGAAATGTCCCAGGTTTGATTCTGGTCAAGGGCATGTACCTTGGTTGCAGGCACATCCCCAGTAGGGGGCGTGCAAGAGGCAGCTGATCGATGTCTCTCTCTAATCGATGTTTCTGACTTTCTATCCCTCTCCCTTTCTCTCTTTAAAAAATTATATATATATATATATATATATATATATATATATATATATATATTTTTTTTTTTAAGTGTCACAAGATTTTAATAATGACAACATATAAAGTGAATTTAACTGTCTTCTGATTTTCTTTTTTAAAATAAAATCTTTATTGAGATATGATTCTCATGTCTCATTTTCTTTTTAATAAATGTATGCTATATGACACATTTAGGATACGCAGAGAATATCAACGTCAAAAAATCAAAGTTACAGTGATAAAAGACACTGTTTGAAAAAGGGGAATATCTCTATTCATGATTCATCTTCTTGAGCAAGACTTCTTTCTGAACAGGCAGCAATAACATAAAATGATGTAGTGACTATTATATTTATGGCTTTTGTGATTACTTCTGTCTGCTTTTCTCTATGACTATCTTTGATGCTCTCCCTATCTCTCTCTTTTACACACACACACACACACACACACACACACACACACACTTGACAGTTTTATTCTCTTCTGCTATTTATATTATGTTGATATGCCCTGGGGCCAGGTAGCAGAAATTACCCTTTATAAAATCTAATTAATGAGTTAAAGTACTGAAAAGAATAGACCCTATGAAGACAGCTCTCTGAATTTTCTTTTTTAGGCATTTATCTTTTTGTTATAAAAACTCTCCACAAACACCAGGGGATAAATACCATGGTCTACAGATATTTGACCAAAATTCTTTGAGAAAAAAATAACAAAATTTCTAATGCATTAATATTATATTTATATAAGTCTAAATTTTCTAGGCTAAAAAAATCCAAGATAAATTTTGAATTGATATTTTACATGTTTGTCTTCCAGATTCACCCATAAATAATGGTATGGTAGAAGATACAAAATAATTCAGGTTGACATAATCCATTGCAGTAGAATTAATGATTAAAATGTAAGAGGAAAAATTCTTAAATGATTCATTACTCAGAGATCCATACTTTTGTATGATGCTGTTTTATTTAGCTATAAGTCTTATGGTCTTCTTGTTCTTATGGCATAATTCTCCACTGAGGGGCTGGCTCATTTCTAATCATTAATACCTTATTTTCATATTCCGCTGGAACCATGGTTTAGGCATGTGCACTATTTGTGCTGCCTCTGTGCCAGAGTATGGAGAATGCTCACGCCTTTTATAGTCCATGGGCCTCAAATCTAAGCTACTTTCTTCACAAATATACAGCTTTACCTAGAGGGAGTGTAAAGCACTTAATTTAGTAATGTGCTTGATTCATTGCTTTGTATCTCTCTACCTCCATCCCCTCTTTTATGTTGGATAGCTAGTATTTTCTAATTTCTGACTCTTAAGTACATTTCCCACGCTATCAGGAGCTGGCCTTAAATATTCCACTTAAAAATGCTTTTAAAAGTATAATAAGCATTTATCTCACCTCTTTTATCTTTATCTGTATTTGTAGAACAATTAGTGTTGGATAGTTTTAATTATTCTTGTGTCCTTTCCCTTAGTGTATCCACTTAGATCAATGGGATAATATTTCCTCTCGGAATATCTGGCTGGGGCAGAATAGAAGGACATTTGCAGAATGAACATTTGAAAAGATTATACAGTTCAGGTCCTGCCTTCAGGCTGGTATCTTAAATTATTCAAGTGTCAGGATTATCATATCTCCCTTTGAAGATCCACATAGCTTCCATGAAGTTTATTCATTATACTGATTCCCTAGAAAATATTATCCTTGTATACCACTGAAATGTAAACAACAATATTACTAGATTGGGAGTGATTACATCATATTCACTTTGAATTTCAATGCCTAATGCAGTGTTCACCCACAGAGTTAGTAGTCTGCACTTTTTAGAACAGGGAAATGGATGAAAATATGTTGAGGATCAAAAGAGGGAGTTGTGATCGAATGATTTTCAAACTATAACATGTCCCATAGTTTGGAAGTCTGGATTATGTCAATTGGGAAAATAGGGCACTTAACTGTTTTAAGTTCTTACCATAATCAGAAGGCCTAGATAATCTTCCAGCTTATAAAAAACAACAACACTATGGTCGTTTTCCAGTTTTGACTGTTCTAGAAATAATGTGGGAGATAGGGTCCCCTGGATGAGTGGCTTGGTAGCTAAAGGCAGAAACTTGGAGCTACTCAAAATCTGTGAAGAAGAAGCACAGTGATATGGATAGCTACATGCAGGTACCCATGTCTGGGGCCCATTTTTTGTTCCACTACTTCCAAGTGACCTGCTTTCTGGAGATTCATACTAGTCTTAAGCTCTCCCTGTGTTGTTGACATTTAAAAATATTCCTGTTTCAAAATGAACTAACAAGCAAAAAAAAACAAAATACAGGCAAACTCATAGAAAGCACGTTGATAGCAGACAGAGTGGGGGGAGGAAAAGGGGATGAGAAAAAAAGAAAAAAAAGGAGAAAGAACTTATGGACATGAACTACAGTATGATAACTGCTGGGGGTAGGGAGATGAGCGGGAGAAGGTGGAGGAAGGTATAGGGCGAATAAATGGTAATGAACGAATACTTGACTTGGGATGGTGAACACACAATGAAGTGTACAGATGATGCTAAAGAATTATGTACCTGAAGATTTTATAATTTTGTTAACCAGTGTTACCCCAATAAATTCAATAAAAAATAATATATTTCAGTGGTGGAGTTGGCAATGGTTTTATTTGTTTCGTTTGCCTCTTATCTGACCTTCATCCATACTGGTTTCCCCTCCCCTTATTCCTACATGCATCACTATAAGCCAAGTGAGGGTGGCAGCTCTCAGATTCTGACTGACATGACAGAAGATCTTAAGCAGCCAAATTACTCTTCATAGAGTCCTTAATTTGTAGAACATATTCTATAATCATATGTTTTTCCTGATTACTGTATAACTTTCCTTTCTCCTTACTTGTGCCATTTCCTTTCCCCTGTTGAGAACATGTGTTCTTAGAGAGATAACTTGGCATCAATTCAACCCAAAGCATGAGAAAATGTACTTCAATTAACTAATATTTTCCAAGTACATACTTTGCTGGGAGATAATGCTTTTTCATGCTGATTTCAGAGATGCTATTGGCTGAGAGGGTGGAGGTATAATATGGGAACGTAGTAGAACGATATCCAGATTTTTCAGTCACATCATATAGTCAATTAAAATTCAACCCGATTCATCTGTACCTTGTTTAAAAATTGTGATTAAAATTCCTGGAAGACAATGACTCAGAATTTTATAGTAAAAATGACACTGCACCTATTTTACAGATGGGCACTGGCAAAAGGAGATATCATACAAGTGAGATCTTGTCCCTCATTAGAAAATATATACCAAAATAGAATTTCTTAGTTTCTATATCCTCAAAGCCTATATACAGCCTCAAAACTCCTTTAAAATAATTCACTATTTATATTGAAATTCCATTTTTAATTCAATTTTTTAACAGGACATGAATTATAAGCCCATTTATCTGGTTCCACAGAGCCAGAGATAAATCTTATTTTATTTATCTATCTATCTATTTATTTATTTATTTATTTATTTATTTATTTATTAATGTATTACATGTAAATATATCTTCCCATTGCCTCCAACCCTAAACCCCAGTCTCTTATGTTCATTGGGTATGCTTATAAGCATGCATACAAGTCCTTTGGTTGATCTCTTATCTACCCCAACTCTCCCTAACCTTCCCACTGTAGTTTGACAATCTGTTTAATGCTTTACTGCCTCTCTATCTAAATTTTTGTGCATCAGTTTATAATGTTATTTATTATCCATAAATGAGAGAGATCGTGTGGTATTTCTTTCATTGACTGACTTATTTAACTTAGAATGATGCTCTCCAGTTCCATCCAGGTTGCTGCAAATGAGAAGAATTCCTTCTTTTTTATGGCAGCATAGAATTCCATTGTGTAGATATACCATAGTTTATGGTCCACTCATATCCAGATGGGCACCTAGGCTGTTACCAAATTGTAGCTATTGTAAATTGTGCTGCTATGAACATAGGGGTGCATACATCTGATTGGCGTTTCGAGTTTCTTAGGATATATTCCTAAGAGTGGGATTACGGGGTCAAATGGGAGTTCAATTTTTAGTTTTTTGAGGAAACTCCATACTGTTCACCACAGTGGCTGCACCATTCTGTATTCCCACCAGCAGTCCCACTCTTAGGAATATATCCTAAGAAACTAGAAACACCAATCAGAAAGGATGTATGCACCCCTATGTTCATAGGAGCCCAATTTATAATAACTACAATTTGGAAACAGTCAAGGATTCCTTTTGCTCCGAATTTGCAACAACACTTGTCATTTGTTGATTTTTTGATGATTGCCATTTTGACAGGTGTGAGATGGTATCACATTGTCCTTTGGATTTGCATCTCTCAGATAATTAGTGACTTTGAACATGTTTTCATGTGTCTCTTGGTTTTCCTACTCTCTTCTTTGTGCATTCTTGTATTGGATCATTTATCTTACTTTTATTAAGTTATAGAAGTTGGCTGTACATGGTGGAGATTAAAACTTTATCAGTGATAACATTTGCAAATATATTCTCCCATAGATTTGGGTTTCTTGTTGTTTTGTTGATGGTTTATTTTGCTGTGCAAAAGCTTTTTATTTTGATGTAGTCTCATTTGTTTATTTTCTCTTTAGATTCCAATGCCCTTGGAGCAGTATCAGTGAAGATACTGTAGATTGCTTTGGGTAGTACGGACATTTTAATGATGTTGATTCTCCCAATCCATGAGCATGGTATGCTCTTCCATCTGTTTACATCTCCTCTGACCCTTTTTCAGTATCCTGTAGTTTTCTGCATATAGATGTTTTACCTCATTAGTTAAGTTTATTCCTAGATATCTTACTTTTTTTTGGGTGCAATTGTAAATGGCATTGCTTTTTAGTCTCTGTTTCTGTAATTTCACTATTAGTGTATAAAATGCCATAGATTTTTTGGCATTAATTTTGTATCTTGCTACATTGCTGAATTCATTGATTAAGTCTTTTAGTGTTTGTATGGAGTCTTTTAGGGTTTATGTACAGTATCATGTAATCTGCAAATAAGGACAGCCTTATTTCTTCTTTTCCAGTTTGGATGCCTTTTATTTCTTCTTCTTGTCTAATTGCAATGGCTAATACTTCCAGTACTATGTCGAACAGGAAAGGTGAGAGAGGGAATCCCTGTCTTGTTCCTGTTCTTAGGGGAAATGGTTTAAGTTTTTGCCCATTGAGTATGATGTTATCTGTTGGTTTATCATATATGGCTTTTATGATGTTGAAGTATGATCCTTCTATTCTCATCTTGCTGAGAGTTTTTATCAAGAAAGGTGTTGGATTTTGTCAAATGTTTTTTCCGCATCAATTGATATAACTATGTGATTTTTATCTCTCAGTTTGTTTATGTGATGCATCACTTTTATTGATTTTCAGATGTTGTACCATCCTTGCATTCCAGGGATGAATCCTACTTGGTCATGGTGTATGATCTTTCTGATCTACTGCTGCATCCGATTTGCTAGAATTTTGTTGAGGATCTTGGCATTTATATTCATGAGGGATATTGTCCTGTAATTCTCTGTCTTTGTGTTGTCCTTATCTGGTTTTGGTATTAGGGTGATGTTGGCTTCATAGAAGGTGTTTGGAGGTGCTCCTTCTTCTTGAATTTTTTGAAATAGTGTGAGGACAGGTTTTAATTCTTCCTTTAATGTTTGGTAAAACTCTCCTGTGTAGCCATGTAGTCCAGGGCTTTTTTTTGCTCGAAGCTTTTTGATGACTGCTTCAATTTCTTCCATAGTTATTGGACTATTGAGATGTTTAGATTCTTCCTGATTGAGTTTTGGAAGGTTATATTTTTCAAGGAATATGTCCATTTCCTGCAGGTTGTCCAGTTTGTTGGAAAAGAGATGTACATAGTATTTTGTAACACTATCTTGTATTCAGGAGGAGTCTGTTGTTATTTCTCCTCTTTCATTTCTGATTTTGTTTATTTGGGTCTTCTCTCTTTGCTTCTTGGTGAGCCTGCTACAGGTCCATCAATCTTGTTTGTCCTTTCAAAGAACCAGCTCTTGGTTTTGTTGATCTTTTGAAATGTTTCTTTGGTCTTCATGTTATTTATTTCTACTCTGATCTTTACTATTTCCTTACTTCTCATTACAATGGGCTTTTCTTGTTGCTCTCTTTCTAGCTCTTTGAATTGTAAAGTTAGGTAATTTATTACCATATTTTCTTTTTCTTTTCTTTCTTTTTTTTTTTTTTTTTTGCAGTAAGCTTATAGAGCTATGACCTTCCCTCTGAAGACTGCTTTTACTGTGTCCCAAAAATTTTGTATTGTTGTGTTGTCATTGGCATTTGTTGCCATTATGTTTTTATTTCTTCCTTGATATCTCTGGTTACCCAGTCATGGTTTAATATCATGCTGTTTAGTCTCCATGTATTTGATTTCTTTGGATTATTTTTATTGTAGTGGGTTTCCAGTTTTATGCCACTGTGATCTGGGAAAATGCTTGATATGATTTTTATCTTCTTGAATTTGAAGAGACTTTTCCTATGACCCAACATATGGTATATCTTTGAAAATGACCCTTGTGCACTTGAGAAGAATGTATATTTTGTGGCTTTGGGGTGAAATGTTCTGTAGATGCCAATTAATTCCATCTGGTCTAGTGAATCATTTAGGATTTATGTTTCTTTACTGATTTTTTGTCCAATGGTGATAGTGGGTTATTAAATTCTCCTACAATTATTGTATTGCTGTTAATCTCTCCTGTGATATCCTCCAATAGTTTTTTTTATGTATTTGGGTGCTCTTGTTTTGAGTGTGTATACGATTAAGAAAGTTATTTCTTCTCCTTGAATTGCTCCCTTTAGTATTATGAAGTGGTCTTCCTTATCTCTTTTTATGTCCTTCACTTTGATATCTAATTTGTCAGATATAAGTATTGCAACCCTAGCTTTTTTTTTAAAATTTCCATTTGTCTGAAAAACATCTTCCATCCCTTCACCCTCAATCTGTGTGCATCTCTTTTTCTGAGGTGGGTTTCTTATAGACAGCAGATATATGGGTCATGTTTTTTATACACTCCATTATGCTATGTCTTTTGATTGGAGCATTTAATCCATTTACATTTAAACTTATTCTTGATAGGTACTTATCTGTCATCATTGTTCCTTTTGGTTCCTATTTCTTTTTATACATCAGACCTTTTGACATTTCTTGCATTGCTGGTTTGGTGGTAATAAATTCCGTTAGTCCTTTTTTGTGTGTGAAGCTTCTGATTTCACCTTCAATTTTGATTCAAAGCCTTGCTGGGTACAGTATTCTTGGACTCAGACCCTTCCTTTCCATGACTTTGTATATTTTATTCCATTCCCTTCTGGCCTGATGAGTTTTTCTTGAGAAATCTGTTGCTAGTCTGATGGGGTTTCCCTTATAAGTAACTTTCTTTCTCTCTCTGGCTGCTTTTAAGGTTCTTACTTTGTCGATGTTTGCCTATAGAATTATAATGTGCATTCATGTCAGTCTTTTGGGGATCATTTTGCTTGGGACTCTGTGAGCTTCTTGGATTTGTTTTGGATTTTTCTTTCCTTTATCAGGAATTTTTCTGTCAGTATTTCTTCAAACAGGTTTTCTATTCCCTGGTCAGTTTCCTCTCTTTATGGAACCCCTTTATGTGGATGTTGTTTTCTGTCGTGTTATCCCAAAGTTCCCTTAGGCTCTCCTCTTGCTTTTTAATTTTTTTTTTCTAGAAGTTACTGTATTTGGGTATTTTTTCCTACCTTGTCCTCTAGCTCACCAATGCTGTCCTCTATTTTTTTCTAGTCTACTTTTGATGCTTTCTAGGGAGTTCTTTACAGCAGCAATGTCATTTTCCATTTTTTCTTGATTATTCTTCATTTCCTCTTGGTTCTTACTCATATTGTCAAATTCGTCTTCCATTCTATCCAGCCACCTTATTACCACTTATCTGAACTCTTTCACTGGCAGGTTGTTTGCTTCTATTTAGATTACTTCCTTTTCTGGTTATGCCTTGTTTTCTTTCATATGCAGGCTGTTTCCTCGTCTGCCCATGGTCTTTCTTCTCTAGGTGTCTGGTTATATAATTCTCTCTCCTGTGTTGATTTAAAGGCATAAAATAAAATACAATCAGATATAACACACAAGGCACTGAACAGAAATGTATTCATGATGTTAATAACCACAAATAAGGTGACCACCAGTGAGAGACAAATTGGCAGTAAGTAGAGAAAGAAGAAGAGAGAAAGGAGAAGAAAGAAAAGAAAGAAGTGCCAAAATGAAATTGGGAGAATGAAGAAAATGGAGGGGAATGAAGAAGAAGAAGAAGAAGAAGAAGAAGAAGAAGAAGAAGAAGAAGAAGAAGAAGAAGAAGAAGAAGAAGA